>JASDQU010682955.1:0-45895 GCA_032191745.1 Picea mariana
ACAAAATAGGGATAATATAAGGAGTTTATAGCAAAACACAAATCATCACAAAACAATTATAATACATAGGGTCAATGTGCGTTCCCTAAACACAATATACGACATACCATGGCATCCACCCTCCCATATGCCATGGAACAATCATCCTTTCACAATTAGGGCATATTAAGAAGGGTTTGTTATAGCACACCGTTATAGGAATAAAGCAATGTGATATGAATATTGTATAATAAATATATAAATATGGAATGCTACAATGGTCTTGGTTTCATGCTGTGCTCTACATGAGTATGCTTTGACAATTAATTTTTGTGCTTTGTAGTTATGTTTGTTGCCACTTACTTCTTCCATGCTATCTTTGAAGGTTGTACATATTGTGTTTGCAACAAAAACTTGATAACGACATTGAGGATTCACAAGCCATATTCAACCTTTAAAATGTTAAAAAAGAGAAACATAGTTGGAGACTTTGGCATTGGTGTATTGGTTATGGAATAGAGGGATTAAACAATGGGGAATCACATTAAACAACAATCTATTTTTCATAACAGGAAGAGGATTGAGTGCTTAAGTTTCTATGGGGTCTTAAACTATGTTAGGTAGAGTTGCAAAATGGTTGCTATGTTTTGTGGAGAAACTTAAAACACCCCGTGGTTAAGTAGAACTCCAAGAGAAATTGCTTCAACTATTCACAGATTATATCATAAATGAATGTATCTTGTTTTAATAAAATCCCCTCATCCTAGTTGTAGCTTTATGAATTCCATACTTATATCCTAAAATTAGATTTGATTCTTTTGCCTCCATCTATCTTTGTGCCCCCTCCTCTAGTGTATTCCCCTCTTCTTGTCTCTTCAAATCCTTCTCCTCCCTCCTCTTAGCCTCCCCTTCGATTGTCTCTTTGGCTCCTTCCCCTCCCTCCTCTTCACCTCCCTTCTCCTTTTCTCCTCTAATTTTACCTCTAGTCTCTCAATGATCCCCTTCTCTAAGATCCCCCAATCCCAACCATTCTCCCCCACCTATAACTCCTTAGCTAACACTCAGTGGTATGTTAACTAGGAGGAAAACCTGATATCATTAGGATGGATACGAGGACGAGGTGGAAAAAACAAACAAAAAAGAAAGAAAAAGCATTAAAGAACAAAGATAATACATAGAAAACAAAGAGAATGACTTGTGATCATAGTCAACCTTGGAGGCTACATTTTGGAGGCAATTCCAAACCCCCATCTAGTAAACAATAAAGGTGATATCTAGGAATTGTAGGGGAATAGGCATGGAAGAAAAACATGATTCAATCATAGATTTAATTCATGTTGAAACTCTATGGATCATTCTCCTCCAAGAGACAAAATTAGGAGAAAAATATGTGATGGAATTTTCATGAAAACTCTAGAAACAATCCGATGGATTAACTCTTAGCTCAGGAGGGGCTTTAGGAGGTTTATGTACCCTTTAGGACTGAAACAAGGTAGAGTTTCTTTTCTCTTTTTATTTTTAGCATTGTGATCCAAAATGGATCAAAACCGACAATTGGGTGTAAGACTCAATGCCTACAACGAGATTCAATGACTAATGAAGGTTATCAAAATATGTAAAACCAATCAAATGCAAATGTTGAATGAGACAAATGTGAAAGGAAAAAAGATAATTAAATTAAAATAAAATAGGAGAGAAGGTCGAGGAATGGGAAATGAAGGGGCATCATTGTTGGCCTTCCCCTTACCCCCCAGTTCTCCCTATTTCTTCCTTCACTCTCATTCTCAAGGGGTATTTTAGCCAAGAGAGGAAGAGGATAGAAATCCATGAAAGCAATGTAATTAGAGATTGCTAGAATGGAGAACTAAGCCCCATTCAAAGTTGGTTTTCCCATTTGGGTTTCCAGGGTAAATATGGTGTCCATTATGTCTTTAATTGCTTTGAGTTTTTTGTGTGATTGTGCTTTGTGGATTCATGATTTAGATTTTGTTTTGATGGCTGCTAGTGAATAATGAGAGGGATATCTAACCATACTTTGTGGATTTACTGCATTATTGTGAGGATAACAACTCTATTACTACCACCTTAGGATGTATTTCCAATCCTATAGATCAAAGGTTTTCATCTCAGAGTTGTTGCACCTCTGTAGGAGTTTCTAATCTGGTTTGACACTAGCTATTGGGTGAATTTCTCTTTCCTACAGTTTGTAAATCATCCACATAGTCTATAATTTCTTCAATACTATATCATGCACTATCCCTCTGGGTCAATACATTTACCTGGGTCAAATTTTTCTCTTATCTAGTCGCTTGCCCATCTACCTGGATTGATTTCTTCTCTATTTGAGCATTTTATCTTACCCTCAGGTTATATGACCATTGGATTATAGCAAGTGAAACCATACATAACCATACACAACTGTAGACCATTTTTTGGTTGTTGGATGTTCACCTCAACCATGGTCGATAACACCTGCATACCAATATCACTTACAATGATTGGGTAGTTAATATTTTGAGTGGTGGGTTGGTAAAATCGACTAAGAGTTTTTCAAGATATGACTTCTACTCTTTAGTAGGTATTGGATTTTTAGTGTTGATTGCCAAGGATTGACATGATGTTTTCCTTTCATACAAAATGAATATGTGAACAACTATTGATAGTCAGAGTCCAAGGAAAACTTTTTTCACATTATTGTCTTATTATTGGAATAATTTATACTATTTAATGTTGGGTTGACTTCATTTTTGTTGGAGAAACTTATTTATCTAGAATGGATTGATATTTTAGATGCTACTATCGTTGCAATTAGAATTTTTCTAGTTAATATTTGACTCGATGATTCAATGGGTTCATAACATTGCCCATTTAGAATGTTGGGAAATAATATAGGGATTTTCATTACTTTATAAATGCCATTTTAATTGTTGGTCTTCATCTGACCATGTTTATATATCATTGCGTGGATACTGTAGGAGTATTGTGGAATCAAATGTTGTATAAATCCTCGTTGGAGGAAATGTTGGGACTTGGATACCATAGTTCAAATAAAGAGCATATGCAATCTCCCATTGCCTTGTTTTATAGCACGAGGTCAAAGTAGACAATTGTTGACAATGTTCTAATTTCCATGCTAATGTATATGCTTGTACTTTGCAGTGTATTCCAATGAAGATTACAACCAATCAGTAAAGCTAATAGAATGGGAACATAACATTTCAAATAGAGCCATCCTCACATGTCTTCTGAGAGTTAGTGGGCCAAGAGAAGTTGCACTCTCAATAGCATCAAACATATAAGCTAAAACTCAAAATATCACACTGGCATTCTGGATAGTAAGATATATTTTGTTATCACATTCTCTGTTGGTTCTTGTGTGCAGGTTGCACAGAGAAAGGATCCAACCAACCAATCCATAGAAGAGGTTGGACATATAACATAAATTTTTCACCCATAGTGAACAAAGATCCGTGTATAGGGAAAGAGGAATAGAGGCCTAGTGTCCTTTCTATATATTGAGTCCTATGTACAAGTTTGAGAGAGAGATCATAAACATACTTTTGCAAAGGGATCCATGTTGTTGAAGTGAGTGGGATATAAGTCCCTCATTTACAGATCCCACTGGATTTTTAATCATATCTTGGTGAAATATACCATATCAAATCCAACTCTTTAATTTGTATTTTCTCATCTTATTTTGAGAGAAACAATCTTGTTGGATGTCTGTCCAAGCATATGGTGATTCTATTCCCATCACCCATAGGATCCTAGCTAGATAATTTAATATGATCTTCTTTGCAATGGAAAAAAGAGGAGACACTTGGCATTAGTGGCTTAATCAGATAAATTGTTGATTATATTAATAGTGATTGGTATTTTTATGATCCAAAACCTAAGAAAGGGAAGTTTACTTGGAAAAACAAGAGACATGACCAAGGTCATATTGCTAAGTAGCTAGATATGTTTCTTGTCCAAAGTTCTTTTCTTCCACATCATTGACAAATTTCCTCTCATATTCTCACCTCCCACAACTCAAGTCCTAAGCCCATCTCCCTTTGTTTCTCCCTTATTGAGAACTATAGTACCATTTTGTTCCAATTCAATCCAATATGGCTACAAACTCCTCTAGCTTAACAAATTATTAAATAAGTATGGAATATACTAATTAATGGTTCTCCCTCTTTTGCTTGGGAGTCAAACATCAAGTCCCTTAAAATAAAGCTAAAACATTGGGAAAAACATTCCTTGACATCCCCTTGTGTAGATTATGAAGCTACTCAATCTCGTCTTTTTTTTTTTTTTTTAAATATATATTAAAAAAAGTTGTGGCGAAACAAACAACAATCATACAAAGTCTTCAAAAAAGGCTTAGGGCTTGTACATAGTTTTAGAGCTAAAGAAGCAAAAATTTTAGCTCTCTCCAAATCTCATTCTTGTTCATGCTAACTAATTACATCTTTAACAAACTAGCCTAATAACAACATAACTTTAAAAAACATTTATTGATAAGATGAAGCAGAGTCTTGAATTTATGTGGCCCTGGTCTGTTGGAGAGGTCCCTCCTCAATGTCCATAGGGGCTGAGCCACATTCTTCATTTCCATTGACCGTGCTACGCTCATGAGGAGAAACTGCAGTGCCTTGATTAATTGACGCAGAGGATGAATGTTGTGGATATGTAATATACTTCAAGTGTTGTATTTATAACTCCATTTCATTCATCCACCATGTCAAGGAGACCAGAGCAAGTTCAAATTCCCTCAATTTTACCGAAAGTTGTTGAAGCACATAGAAATTTGCTTGAGAAAGCTCCTCATGTTGCCAGGGAATTTTATTGAAATCATTCCAAGAGGGTACATCTCTATCCACTGAAGAAAATAATAAGAAAAACCCCACCCCCCAGGGTCTCCAATCCCAATTCCAATAATAATAAGCATAGGAAAATTTGCATGAAAAAAATAAACCACTAGGAAAAGAAAATAACAATTACCATCACCAGAAGACAAGGTATTAAATACTAGGATAAGCCTAGTATGAACATTCGCCGGGACTGACATCGAATGAAAATGACCCCCTGAAGAATGAAGTAGAGCCCTGAGAGCCAGTGACAAAAAAAGGTTAGAACCCTACGAATGACCACCTTCCAATGACTCAAAATCATCCATGAGAACCAGTGACCAACTAGGGGTAGAAACCCTCCCAAGTACCAAATTAGAATGATTCATAACCAGAGTGAGTAGACCGCAGAAAAGGAGGAATTATCATGAATTAAATTGAATGCCCAACCCCTTAACATAAATCCTCAAGAGTGCAAGAAGATATGCATAACATTCTTCAGGATGCACCATCATCCACCTATCAGCTAAGCATTATCATTATTTTATTTCCCAAGTGATATCGTTACTGTTATTGACTCCATAAGCCCCTAAAAGGCACTAATTTCTGCACTCTTGTGGATGAATGAGACCAAACAAACTTTCAAACCATTTTCTTGAAACTCTCTAACACTAAAAATCATATTGTTGTTGCTATAATTGTTGTTACAACCTTTATTTAGCAGCCTTAATCAGCATACTAACCCCTAAAATTAACCCAAAGATTTACACTAGCCTAGGTGTTATCATCCCAAGGCTCTAGTCTTCCTTTTGCTATTGCTCTAAGTGCAAAATTCTGAAGTTGTTTAAGGTTGTTGCTGTTGTTGTAACCACTATTACAGCCATCATTGCAGCCCCTCAACAACCCTTAAACTGTCCATAAAACCACCCATCATTTTTATTAGGCAAGTTGCTATCACCATATACTAAATTGTTTGTCTAAATTGCCTAAGCCAAGTACTTTTCTAAAGTGGTTTTGCTATTGTCATCATTATTTATGTGTTGTTGTTACAAGTGTTTTGACATCCTGTTCAAGTCACTTATTGACTTGTTTTAAATCTTGAAATTGTGAGTGACAAAGTACTATCAAACTTGCAAAGTATTTATAACATTTTTTTGTCATCATAGCTTGCAATTTCTAGACATATTTGTTGTTGCTATACATTTCATCTTTTCGTGTTTCAATAGCATATTTATATCTTGAAGTCATTAATTTGAAACATTGATATCATTGGTTATCATTAACGTTTGTTGTTTCATTGGTAAGGGGCATGTATCATTCACCTTGAATTTCTCTTAAACCCCAAAGAATATCAAGTGACTTCTTCCTTTTGAGTGACCTAGAGAGAGGGGTGGGTTTTACCTTTGTCTCATCTCCCTTCATCAACCAACTAGGTCTTGGGATGTCTCCCTTGGAGTTAGTTTATTCTCCTCCTAAATAGAAAGAGGTATGCTATTGGGGTGACAGTGATAGGACTACCTCTGTGTTACATCAATCTAGTCCTACTTGCCTTTAGGCTTTAGGCAAGCATAGATTGTGCGATAAAAATATACATGAAGGGATTTCAATCAGCATGATGTGCCACAGGTTTCAAGTTAAAATCAACAATTAATAGCCCATGTGCTAGTTGAAAATTTAATTCACAAACCATAGTCTATATGAAATTGCATCTTTATTTTACATAGTGTATAACGCTCGTGGTGAAATTGTCTATGGAATGAAATTGATAATGTTGATCACGGTGTGGAGATATTCGGCAGAAAAACACAATCATCACTATCTTTTGACACTGGAGAATACTGTGCAACAAGCTTCTCCCTAGAGAAACTAATGGTGGTTGGTGTTATTGAAGAGAATGTGAGTATACGCCGAATGTTGAATGGTAGTAGTGCCTAAATCAATGCGTATATTCTGTCGAAATATAGCATGACAATTTGAATGGCTATGCTACAACTTTGTTGCTGAAGGAATAGCATGAGGATAATTTCCAAAACGAGAGGGGTACGTGCCGATGAATTTGACGATGTTATGAGAGCATGTGGTTCAATATTTATGGGCAACAATACAACTATGTTCCTTACATTTTAAAAATAGTTTTCTTTCTTTGAAAATTAGAGCAACATTGTCTTTGCAAATTAGAAGCAACATTAAAATAGAAATCATGGTTTATTTTATCCTAAGACGCTACAGGATTCAAAATTGCAACGTCTATGTGGCGAAGATTGTGGATGGAACTAAAGGAAAGGAAGCAACAAGGTGCACGATTTATTGGTAAATTTTTTGACAAGTTTGTGCTAATTTGTAGCTAGTTCAATAACTTCTATATTGAAAGAATAGTCGGTTTGAATTAGCTTGCATAGAAGATCCTTACGTAAATCTTGCATAGAAGGAATGATTCAAATGGTTCAAATGAAATCTTTCTAAAGTAATTCTCATGGGTTCAAAACCTATAGACAATATGCAAAAAACCTATCGATAAGATGCACAACATTTTTTTTTATGTGTTGTCAAAGAATTAGAGAAGAGTTATATAATTATGTTTATGATATGGTGTTCATAACCTTTTGCAATTTTGTAAGGGAGTTATAAGGGTAACACGTGTATTGTTTTCTTGGAATTTTGGAGTTATAAGGTTGAAAAAATTGTATGGAGTTAGAAGGGATTTTCCCCATTCTAATTGATCATAAGGAGTTATAAGGTGTTTTGGTGCAAATCAAATTATATTTTTAAAATGAAGGAATTTTCATCATAAGGAGTTATAAGGTGTTTTTTTGTGCTTTTCTGTAAAGGCGTCATAAGGGTTCTTGCACAAATTGTTTTTTGGAGTCATAAGGAATTTTTTGCAAAATTGTACTTGGCGTAATAAGGAGTTTTTGGAAGTTATAAGGGGTCCAACATATTTAATAAAATTGATTTTTTGTCTCACGTCCTAGACCCGCCTGAAATTGAATAAGGGGGTCTTAGGATCTTTGTGTGTGCCTTCGTCACTATTTGTGTTTTTCTGTCATGGTGGTTTCATTTCATTATCTTACATGTTTTGGCACTCATATGCAACGAAGGAAATAAAACATATCCACTCATGCAAAGAAGGCCACAAATACAAAATACACAATCAATCTCATCTCAAGAAGGCAAACAAATAGACATCCACATATTTTATAGTAGGTCTCTTGCACTTGTAGTTTGTAACATCAACACGACAAGTTTCTTGCACTTATAATTCGTAAATTTTTTTGTGCAAGAGTTTGGAGTATTTTTGCTTCTTTTGAAAACATTGTATGGTCTTTTTCCAAAGACACCATTGAGTTATGTCCATTATACAATCCGCTTAAAATTTAATAAAGGGGTCCAAACAAGAGTCAGAAGTTGTGTACATAAAACCCGCCTGGAATTGAATAAGGGGGTTTCCAAAAATGGTCATACAAGTTTGCAAAAGTTTTCTTGCATATTCCACACACTTCATAAATGGCTAGGATTGAAGCAATGTTTACTCTACTACACACATTAATCAACTCCACTTCTGAATCTACAAATTCAATGAACAAAAACACTCACTACAACGCTCACCTACTTACAATTCATGCACAAGAAGGTTTCTATGTTTAAACTTCAAAACACATTGTTATTTGATGAATTGTCTTCTTCGACATCAACATTTTGATCTCATATTTCTTCAGCATGATCCATTGTTTGGATTACCTATTGATAGTGAACAAGAGGGCCTTGAGCATGTTCCAACTATGCCTCAAATCCGAGAAGTTGATGCAAACGTTAAACCAGATGAGTCGGATAAGAGACGACGACACTAAGGAGAATAATGAACTTAAGAGAAATGGTGATGAGTCGGATAAAGTCACTGAAAAGACAGAGAATGACATCATGACATATACAGCTAAGGATAAGCTTAAGGATGATGCAACTAAAATTGTTAGACCTTGGGAAGAAATGCAGCTAAAAAGGAATCAATATGGCTTAGGATATGAAAAAGATGTTGACAACCTTTTTCATATTCCTAATTATTGCACACTAATTACATTTGTGAGCAGTGGTTTTTCACATAATGATAAGGTACATGTGTTGAATGTTGAATACATGATGTTGCTACAATTAGAGATGATCGAGATGGTGATGATGATGCAGATGTTGATGTAGTTAAGGATGATCAAGATGCTAATGTAGTTGTTGAGGATGCTAAGGTTTCTACAACTATTATGGATTTGTATGATCATGATGATCAATTGGATGAAGAACCCATACAATGTCAACATTGTCACCGGTTTGGCCATGATGAGTCAAATTGTTTTGATCTTCACCCATGCATTTTTTGTGGGAAGACCAATCCCCTCTCAAAAAGGTGTCAGAAGAGAAAGAAAATTCAATAGAAACATATACATTTTGAATGGTTAGGGAATTGGCGTTGGAGTTTAGAATCCAAGTTATTGGAGTAGTCTAATCGATGGGTTCATGCACAATTTCATCCATGTTTACGAGGAACAATTTCTATAGTGGATGGTTATGAGTGCTTTGGATTCGATGTTTTGAGGGAAAGATCGGGGCCCACTTGAGTTTTGTCTTTTAAGTTGAAGATTGAGTCTTTCGACTCTACTCAAAGACATTTTGATTACCCCTTTTCACTTTTAGGGGGGTATATATGATGATATATACTTCTCACCTTTCAGTTGACACGGGGGAACTTAGAGATGATATGTTAGAATTCAAGTTTCACAATCTACCTTGATGGTTTGCAGTTCATTCAGGACAATGTTTTTGAGGATGATGATGATTGATTCAGGATACATGATACATAATCGATGGTTTAGACATCAATCATTACTAGGATTGATTTTGCAGATGGATGATGGATTTAAGAGTGTGGATGCATTTATTTAGGATAACTATATTCTATACTTGATGATGGATTTGATGATTTGGATTTGGATTGGTCAGTTTGAACTTCAGAAGACTTCCCCCTAGACATTTCAACACTTGGCAGTTTTGACAGATTCAGGTTTTTGATGGATATTGAATGGATAGATGACTTGCCACATTTTGCCATTCGATGGATTTCAGTCACCTTGTGAATTTGGTGGTGGTTTGACATTTCAACACCTTGATGACAGTTCAACATTTTGATCGACAATTCGGATTTGCGATAGTACTAGCAATTCACCTGGTTTACTACCCACAAGATTTTTATGGACACAAGATTTTATGGATACAGGGTTTAGATGCCTTTCGAAATTTTTTTATCAACTGGATTATTGATAGTTTTTTTAGTGTGTCGATTTCTGAGAGAAATTTGTGAATTTATTTGTTCACTTGATAGTCTTCATACTTTAAAGGGATGGCCTTGTTTCTTTTGCATTTGTGCTTGGCACATTTAGGATTGTCGGGCATTTTCAGGACTTGGGATGTGTTGGACATGTAACCAATTCACTTCAAATCATAGTTTTCTCTCATCGGTTTTGGGTTCACTTCAGTGAACACGTACAAGTTGTCTAGCTCATTTGTTACACAATGAGTTTTTTAGACTTGGTTTCAACATCCACTTTTGGCGGTTTTTTCAGGCAGATCTTCATCGACACCCATGATATTTCAAACCATGAGTTACAGGTTGAAGACTTATCAAATTTTGCACTAGTCCTTGTTGTTGAGTTGATACATTTGTACAGACTTAAGATTAAGGGGGGGTTGTTAGAAATATTGTACTAATCTTAATGTCTTAAACCACTTTATGTTTACTTGAGGATATAGTTGTTATCCTTGGTAAACATACACTTAGTTATGTGTATTGTTATTGGTGGTTACTTATTTATGTACTATATATATGTACATTATGTTAATGAAAGTTGGTTCAACTTGGTACCTTCTCCGCCATATTATGAGTTATTGATCTTCTTGACTATTTTCTTGCTCTGTATTTTTATCACCTAAATCGAAGGTACAATGAAATTTAATGGTTTAAAACTGTGCATGTGTGAACTTGGAGCTAGTATGAATATTGAATATGGTTTGAAGCATGGCACCATCTATGGGAACCTTTGAAGCATGGAACCATATCGAAACTCGAAACCTCTGTGGGAACCTCCAAAAAATGGCATCTTATGTGTGAACCTCTAAAGCATAGCACACCCCCAGATTCGAACCGACATCCAAGGTAACCACAAAGCCTATTCGAGGGATGAAAAAAATATAATTCTCTTCCCGTTGAGGCAGTAATTAAAGGAAACCTCGACTAGATCCAAGACAAATGAATCACAAAATTCTAATGTGGATCCCTAGATATTCAAATTCAAGGCAAGCTGATAAGTAGTGGTCCATTCAAAAAGGTGCCATTCACTTGGCTCACCTTAATCGGGCCTCCCTATGGTCCCAATCTGAATTCTTGTCGCGTTGACTATGCAAAGGATTGGAGGGCTTGACCATTCCTTCAAATTTGGAAGCCAATTATCCAGGGAAATTCGAGGGCCAATGAACCACCCATTGTGAACAACATAAGGAAAGTTGAATGGTGCAAGGGTTTCATTACTACAATTGCTTCATATCAAAGGTGCAAGTAGTGGATCGATTTTGGAAGCAATTTGAGGAGTTCAAGTAGCAGATAATTTCACCCCATTGACATCAAAAAATAGGACAAAGGTATCTTACTCACTGTGTGCAAAACTTATATTTCTTGTTTCAGAGGGGACAAATATTTGGGTTTACAATTGTTCACTTATTTTCAATATTTACATTTCCACAACAACTTGTTTTTGGATTGTAAGCATGGAAATGCCATTAGATAAATACTCTAGTTTCAGTTTCCACACTTGTAAAGTAAAAATTCAAATGCAACTAATGAACAAATCTGTATGGGGAATAGTAAAAGGGACCGAGCCAACACTGAGAGATCCAATTAAATCACTGGAATGGAAAATAAGAGATGATAAGGAAAAATCCATCATTGGACTTACTCTCGCAGATTCAAAATTACATCACGTAGAACTAGAGAAATCATCCAAGGAAATTTGGGATATGCTGAAATCATTGTCTGGAGCACAAGCGATGAATGAAGAGTTTTCTTTGAAGCTACAGTTATTCAATTTTAAGATGTCAACTGAAATCACTATGTCTATTCAAATAAAAAATATGAGATCTATTCTCAGATAGCTAGCAAAGGTCAAGGCTACAATAGATGAAGAGGATGCCAAAGCCATTCTATTAGATAGTCTACCATCTAAATACAACAATGTTATTTTACTCTAAGCCAATTGCCTTCTCCAAGTCTAGAAGATATGATTGTTGCACTCTTAGCTGAAGAAAAGAGATTCATTGTAGGAGATACAAAAGGTGATAATCAATATAAGATGGCATTCTATTGAAGAAATGATCGTAATTGATCAACTAAAGACAAGAGGGAGATAAAATGTTACTACTGCGGAAAATGGGTCACATAACAATTAATTGTAAAATATGTGCCAATGCTATTCTTAAAGGGAAGATTAAAGAATCAGTGAATATAGCTCTTACTGAAGATTCCATCGAATACAGACAATGAGGAAAACTTTGCCGAAGAATTCACATTTTAAGAAGGCCTACACTTTGAAGACTATGAGGAATGCAGTGGGAGACATATAGATGTTCAATAGTCCAAGATGCTTGTGGATTGAAGAAACTATACCTCATTGGAGTTATGAGACATGCATGTGGGGATTGTTGTCCAATAGTTCATGGGAGATCTGGGATCTAGAAGTTTGAAATCAGACATTTACAAGGGTTATGAGACATTTCAAGTGCTAATGATGTCCAATGGTGTAGGTAAACTTGGATCACAACTATGAGACTACACCTTTCAATGGAATAGGGAGTAACTTGAAGGAGTCTTATTGATCCAAACATTGTTTTCAAAGATGAAGCTTAGAAAGAATGTTTGGTTCTATTTTTTAGTTGTGTCAATGTGTGCTTTCGGTAAGTTTTGTTTTCAGTGATGTAAGCCTTAAGAGGGGTTGTTAGATGATAAGGCTTACTTATGTAATAATATCAAGTTGTTAGGCATTAAGTTATTGTTGGATGATGATTGACATAATCACTCAACCACCTCATCTTGAATAAAAAGTAGTTAGATATTATAACCATTTGCAATCTCTATAAAAGTGCATACACTATTGTAATGATGAACTGGAGCTAATATTGAATATATTCTTTTAGTTCCTCTCATTGTTCATTCTTCATTGCGTTATCATTGTGCCTCCCTTAATTATCACAAGACGATACAAATTATCACCCTTCTAATATATGGCCCGCTTTAAGATACAATTTTGAGTTTTTTAACCTCATTTTGGAAAAGTTACTAAGGGGGATTGAGCTCTGAGGAACTGTGACCATTTTCCATCAAGAAAACAAGGGGAAATTTGTAGTTTTCATTGCCATCAACTAAGCATTTGTGGAATGGGGATTTACTCCAATCTACCATATCCATATTCCTAGGTATGTAGAAAAAATTATGTCTTTATTTTCTTTGTTTTTCAAGTTTTAATATAGGGTTTGCAATGTCCATTACATATGCCTCTTCTTGCCCTTTTTAATGGGAGATTTAACACCTATGTAGCTATGATGTTTTAATTGCAACATTCTTTAATTTTTGTGTGGATCTGGATTGTAAATTTCCCCATTTGTTCCATGCCATAGGTTTAAATTTTAAAATTTTAATTAGTGCTCTACAAAATGGTAAAGCCATTAGACCCAATGTGGGAGTATGGTGAACCATATGAGGGTCATAATATAACAAAGTTGAGCTGCAAGCTATGTTGAATGGAAATGCTTGGCAGAATCAACTGATTGAAATACCACCTTGCCAAAATCCCGAGACATGAAGTGGATATTTTCCTTGTAGCTACCCTAGACGTTGTCCCTATTGCAAAGAAATCAATTCTTGAAATTGCTAGAAAGAAAGACTAGAGGGAAGAATTGAGGAAGCGCATGGGAACCACAAGCTTCTCAAGGGAAAGGAAAACACAATCCTCTGCCACATCTTCTTAGTGCATTATGATTATCCTTATAGTATCTAGATGTCTCATGATGATCATCTCATAAGATACATTTATTTTTGTTTTGATGTGATTTTGTATTATCTTGTCAAAACTTATGACTCGAGACAAATATCATATTTCAATATCGATGATTGATGTACCGCTTGACATCTTATACATCTTATATATCAGTTTTATTTTCATATTTATGTAGCAATGTGTTTGCTTGGTGGTGTTGTTGCTTTAGATGTTTAAAAATTAAAAAAAGATGATTGTTTTTCTATTTTTGTAAGTTTCCCGATAATTTCCATATTTTCCTTGAAATTGCCGATAATTTATTTTCCTTGATATTGCCGATAATTTATTTTCCAAACCCCCAACAATAAATTCCCGATAACAATAAATGTAGCATTTCTCTAGTTACATTTCTGAAATTTGGGACAACAAGGGAAAGGGCCTTTGTATCTTGTACATTTCAGCCTCATTTGCCATCGTTTCCATCATTAGGATCGCCTCCCATTTGAGCCTTGATTTGACCCCATGCGCCCAATGGTAAAACACTAGCCTCTAGTCCTTCCATCCACTTTATTTACTAAACTCATAAAAACTTGTTTTCCTAAAACCATCTCTTCATTTGACCTTGGACTTTATTGCACAAGTTCTAGCAATCCTATTATAGGAAAGCCCCCCTTGAGCTAGAGGAGAGCTGACCTAAAGTGAAGAAGAGGGTTGGTGAGGTGATAGTGGCCTCCCTCTTAGTTTCTCCAAATCCTTGCTTGAGATTTAGGTCTTTATCTCAAGAAGTGAAGATTTAGGTGATAACAGTTCCATTCGATCCCTTCACTCTTTCATGAATCTCAAGAATTATTCCATCCATTTACGAGGATTCACTTGTTATCAAACCATTACTATCCGCTTGCACAAATGAAAAAGTTTTCATTGGAAACATTATTTATATTTGTATACCATACAATGAAGCCAATTAAGCATTAAGTTACAAGGAATGATTGAATTATCTATGGAGAATCAAAGTCAAACCATGCAGTTGACCAAACTTAACGTTCCATGGCACATCAATTTTATAGCTCACATAGTCTATGCAAGTATTCATTTCATGCTTGCGCAATCTTTCTATACATCACCAATGCATTAAATTATGTGATTTGTTTGTTTCCATGCACACTCAAAGATCAGAAAAGGCTGAAAAGCTTGTGTTTTCACTAACAGTGATAAAATATTGGAGCTTAAAAGGCAATTACACAGCCTAACTTGGGAAACATCTTCACTTCCCATGCATGACATTCTCCAAATAAAACGTATAAATACAAGGATATCTCAAGAGTTTAATGAATGTAAGGTTATGTTGCACAAGTATAACCAAGGATTCAATCATCTACTAATTCCAACTTCATTGCATCTCATTGGTATTGACATTGAGCATTTTCTTCTCTCACTAAGGAGAAAGTATCTTCCAATTACCACCACATTCCAACGAGAAAGCATCAAAGAGGACAAGACCCGCCCAAAGAGGAACATTGAAGGTCATCTTCATGGTTACTCCTAAGTGATATCGTTCTTTTTTTAATATAAATTTCATCCCCACTTTTAATTAATGTAAAGTTTTGGGCCCTCTTTCCCCCAACTAGAATATGCATTGTTATGGTTATTTCATTTTTGCATTGATTTGATTTTTAACTTATTGATGGTGTGAGATATTTTGTAGTGTTATTTTTTGGTGTGACATTTATTGCAAGATTATCAAGGAGGTTCTAGTGTGAAGTGTCAATTTTCACATGCAATTCTATTTGACTAATTTCAAATCTGAAAATTACTTCATAGTGATCAAACAGTAAACCCTAGTTGTTATCACTGAACAATTTTACACTGAAATTATGACAAAAAATTACAACAGTGGAATCAACGAGATCTGAGATAAATTTTCCACACACTTGAGACAAAAAAAAATGTTCTGTAAATGTCAAATTCATAATTTTTCTAAAGGAAAAATCATCCTTCTCCACGGTGACAAAATCACCAAAAAATCAGGACAACCTAGTCCTCTTCAGCAAATACAAAATCAACAAATTACTCGGAAAAATCCTCTGCCCACAAATCTGCTACAGACACCTGTACGACCTACTGACGTTATCCTGTACGGACTGCTAAAACTGCCCAAAAAATCCACATGTGTGGATTGTACCTGCTCCATCACACGTGCAGACTGTCACAAGAGTGACTGTACGAATTGTTTGTATAGTTTTGTTCACACGTGCAACCTGTATGACTCCTTCACACATGCGGTTGTACTCCTTCCTCACACATGCAACCTGCTGCTTCTCTCTCCTCACACGTGTGGCCTCGCTTGGTTGAAACAAAAGCCTTCCTTGATTGAGAACATAAAAAAAATCCTCCAAGAAACCCTAGGCCATATTTGTCACAATTGCAGAATTTCCCTTGCTGAAATTTCCAAGCTCCCAATAGAAGTGTACTCTCACTTATGCTAACTCCATAATGACACAAAGAGATTTGGCACAATCTATCCCCTCCTTATATAGAAATCTTACGGGTGAGTTTAGGAACCCCTTCTAAAATCAACAATTAATTATAATATTTTATTCCTCTTTGTGAGTGTTAAACCCCAACACAAGCCCACAAAGCCCATCATCAAGCTCATGAGGCCCTAGCCTCATCCCAAGGGAATTTTCACATAAACGAAGGTGTAATCTGGTGCCAACAAAGATTCCCACATGCATGACACCATGGCCCCTTGTGGGAATGTCTCTCGATGCTACAAAAGCATCAACACTCCCTCTTAGCGAAGGAGACATTCCATACTCCATCCAGGAAGTACCTTTGTCTCCCATACGGGGTCTGCTACGACAGTTGCACTCCAATCCTCCCGACTGGTTTCTCCCTCTGTCACCGAAGCAAATCCTGCTCTCCAATACTCCTGACTAGTTGCTACCTCGATCATTGAAGCAAATCATGTTCTAACAAATGGGTCCTCCATGGATGATACATTGCTCTTAGAAGCCTCCTACTTCAGAGCCTCCTATCTGGCCTCGTTAGCCCATGACACCTTATTGGAAGATTCCTCTCTTCCATCTATACCTAAAGGTAGACTTCCTATGGATGAGTGATTCTCCCTTTGAGCATGCTGGCCCCTATGAAGTACAAATTCCTCTGAATAGTCCTGGGAGGTTGCTCCTCTCCACTGGATCCTTAGGGATAAATCCCTCTAAACTCTCGCTCCCTCTGAGTCTATGCCACTGGTGGGGAGATATTTGCTCCCTCTGAACCTACACCACTAGTGGAGTTATTTTCTCCTCCTCATCCATCTCTATGTTACTACTGGCCACAACTCGCATAGGTTGGCCCCTCAACCTATATAGGTTGCCCTCTCTAACTCCAAGAACCACTATTGATCTAAAGCTAGGTCCTCTGGGCACAAATAACGCTTTCCCATAGCAAAACAATAAATGGTATCCCTTCTTCTCAATCTCCAAGACTGAGAATACACTCCTCCTGAGTTATGGCACCCACAACACATTTGACACTCTCAAGAATGATACTATACCAGATCCTTGTACTACATGCTTGGTCACCATACCAAGCTCTACACACAAATTTGAGCCAGTCTTTGTGAAGTTGTCAAACAACTCTCGTGCACCTATCATATGGCATCCACCAACCAAGTCTCACTACTAGAAATTGTACCTGAAAGGGCGGAGACCAACAAGATCTCCCTTTGAAACCTGTCTGTAACCTCATCAACCTTTGTTGTTGATGCTTGTTGTCTTCTTCCCTTTCCCTTCTGTTATAATTAGGGAAAAAATAGAAAAACAATGATGCTTTTAATTTATGTTCACTAGATCAGCACATAGGAGAAAAGATATAAACAGATCTAAATTAAATTCTGAATATAAACAAAATTTATGACTGTAAAAACAAACCTTTAGCTTACCTCCTGGTCAATGAAGGATGTACCTGTCAAAAGTGTGGATGTAGACCTCTAGAATATGCTCAGAAAATTAGTTTAGGTTCATGGATCAAACCTCTAGGGTTTGATCTCTGTCATATGGATTGAAAGACAGTTTTTCCAAGGTATAGACCACCAAAAGATGGTGTCCACAAGTTGAGACAACAAAAGAATCACAAAGGAAAACAACAAGACCTTCAACAAGAGAACAACAATACCCTCCACAACTGAAACAGTAAAACCCTCCAAATAAACAAAGAAAGCATAGGGATAATTATGGACAACAAATAGAGGAGAGGTCTAACATCCCTAGCGACAACCTAGAGGAGAGGTCGTGACTCTCACACACCAAACTGGCAGCTCAGAAAAGGGGCCCCGACACCTGTACTCAGGTCCGTGGCTCTTGTAGACAGGTCCAACAGCCAAAGGAGGTACCTCATCTCAAGTAGACAGGTCTGAAATCCAAAGGAGGCACCAACGACACTTCATACACCAACAAATAGAAGATGAAGATCCCAGCCAACACCAAGACCAAGCAAATAACTCAGATCCGAAACTAATAAACCAAAAGGAGAGGTCGCACCAACACAAGGAGAGAGTAACCGAGGTAGCCGCATCAAAGGGAGAGTGAGAGTGAGTGTGTATAATAAAATTCTAGAGGGTAGGGTTCTTTTTAATAGCTAGGGAGAGGGGTTAGGGCTAAAATAAAATATAATTAAATATTGACAATTAATTAATATAAATATTAACTAAATGTCAATTAATGTTAAAGTAAATTATAAAAACCCCAATCACATCAAACAAGAGGGAAAACAAGACAACAAGGGGGAACCTTTTAAGACAAAGTCAAGGGGGGGTCCACAATGACAAAACATGTCCACATGAGTCTCATAATGAACTATAAACTTTATCATCACTGCATAAGAGGGTACATCAACAATGTGGTCATGTCCATCTTCATAGGCACTCCTAGGTCTCATGGACCATCCCGAGAGAGAGGAAGATGATGACACATCAACACATCTTGGTATTTCACCAAGATGTACCTGGTCAAAGACCAAGTTTCCCCAGAACACATCTGGGGGCCCTAGAACACATCTAGAGTCTTATCCACCAAGGTACAAGACAAAGGATCAACCCATGCATTAAGCAAGGGTTCCCTGGAACACATCGAGGGGCTCTAGAACAAATCTAGGGACTTATATCAACCACTAAGGAACACATTCAAGGATCAATCCAAGCACTGAGCAATGATTCCCTGGAACACATCCAGGGGCCCTAAAACACATCTAGGGATTTCCTGCTTGGTCCAAGACCAAGAACCCCAGTCATATACTAGGAAACCTCACTAGGGTCTTTTTCCATGGCTCTCATTGCTTGGTCTCATACCAAGAAACCCCATGAGTGTGTTGGGGGCCCTAGTCCTCAACTAGGGTCTTATGCCATCCTCCCAAAGAATGGCTCTTGCAGATGAACTAATTTCAACACTCCCTCTCAGCAAGAGAGCCATTCTCAACAACACCAAGCTTGTCTCGAAAGTACACAAACTTTGTCAAGGACAGTGGCTTGGTCAAAATATCTGCGGTTTGTTTTGTCGTCGGAACATACTAAATACTGAGAATTTTCTTCTGCAGCATGTCCCGAACATAGTGGTATCTCATCTCAATGTGTTATGATCTTTCATGAACCATCGGATTCTCAGAGATCTTTATACAACTCTGGTTATCACAATGGATGATTGTGGGTTCCAACTTAGCACTGAACAAATCTGAAAGTAGCTTTATTAGCTACACTGCTTCTCTGCTAGCAACACTTGCAGCAATGTATTTTGCTTTTGCAATGCTATGGGCTATGGAGCCTTGTTTCATGTTGGACTAAGATATCATAGTTGAACCCAAAATGAAGCAATATCTGGAAGTACTTTTCCGGTCCACTATACTACCCATTCAATCTGAATCTGTATATCCATGAAGCATTACACCTCCACTATAAGTGTATCGAATCCCGTAGGCTATAGTCCCCCGAACATATCTCAAAATATGTTTAAAAACAACCATATGAATATGCTTCGGTTCACACATGAACTGGCTAAAAAAATTCATTGCATAACAAATATTCGGTCTAGTATGTACAAGATACATCAAGGACCCAATGATCTGTCGATATATTGTGGGGTCTTCCGGATCTATACCTGTAGCTTGGTCTTGTAACTTATTCAAGTTAGAAATCATCGGTGTGGACATGGACTTACAGTCCAACATGCCAAATCTGCGGAGCACATCAACTGCATACTTGCTCTGTGAGAGAAAGATCTCACCTGGTTTTTGCCACACCTCTAAGCCCAAAAAATAATGCATAAGACCTAAGTATTTCATTTCAAATTCTGTTGAAAGCTCCCTCTTAGTCTGAGCTATCAATTTTTCCTCTCCTATGAGGAACAAATCATCCACATATAATACTAAGATAACATGATGATTATGTACCATCTTTATATAAATATTGGGATCTTCTATACTCTTGGTGAATCCAAGACTTTGTAGAAAGCTGCCAATTCTTCCATACCAAGCTCTCGGAGCTTGCTTCAATCCATACAAGACTTTCTTGAGTTTTCACAGATGGGATTCTTTCCCATGGATCATGAACCCTTCAAGTTGTTCAATATAAACCTCTTGCTCAACTTCACCGTTAAGAAAAGCAGTCTTAATATCCATTTGGTGAAGTTTCCAACCAAAAAATGCAGCAAGAGAGATAATGATTCTGATGGAAGTATATCTGGAAACATGAGTAAAGATCTTGTCATTGTCAATTCCTTCTTTCTGAGAGAAGCCACGAGCCACAAATCTGGCCTTGAATTTTTCAACACTACCATCTGTTGCATGCTTGATTTTGTAAATCCATTTGGAGGTTACCACTGATTTTCCACGAGGTCTTGGGACCACTGCCCATACATCATTCTTTAGAATTGAATCATAATCTTCTATCATTTCATCTTTCCATACTTGATGTTTGGAGGCTTCTTCAAAGGTGGAAGGTTCTGAGTCAATCACAAGATGCAATTGAGCTATTAGACCGAAGTACTTATCTGGTTTCTTTCTTTCTCTAAAGGTTCCTTTAGGTGTTGCATGATTTTATGCTTCTTTTCGAATTTCCTGGCACCAAGCTGGTTTCCTTTTAATAAGAGGTTTCTCTAAGGGAAACTCAATAGTATCCCTTGTGGGATCCACTGAAAGATCCAAGGTCTCTTCCCTCTGCACATCTGGAAGAGGTGAATCTGAAGGTTCAGGAGATGGATCTTATTTCTCCTCTGTATCACATGGAAGTTCTCTGGCACGACGAAAAGTTGCTTCTTCATGAAAAGTCATGTCTCTGCTGACCTCAATGAATTTTTGACCTAGGATATAAATTCTATAAGCCTTTGAGGTTTCATTATATCCCACAAAAGTTCATTTCTTTCCAGAGGGCTCTAGCTTAGTCCTCTTTTCTTTTGGAATATGAATATATACTGGACTGCCAAAGATTCTTAAATGCTCAACTGAGGGTTTTATACCGGTGAAAACTTCTTCTGGAGTTTTCTCTTCAAGGGATTTATGAGGACATATGTTATGAATGTAGACTGTAATAGTTGCAGCTTCAACCCAAAGAGACAATGGTAAATTCTGATCATACATCATGGATATGGCTGCTTCACAGATCGTTATGTTCTTTCTTTCTGCAAATCCATTCTCACGGGGATTATAAGGCACAGTCAACTCCCTCTTAATTCCAGAAGCCCGACAGAGTTCATCATACTTGTAGGAGTCAAATTATTTTTCATTGTCTGTTTTGAAAACTCGGATGTGTCTACCTGTCTGATTCTCAACAAGATTCTTGAAATCTTGAAATTTGTTGAAAGATTCATCTTTAGTCTTCAAAAAATAAATCCAAGTTTTACAAGAACAATTATCAATAAAAATGATATAGTAAAGACAATCATTCATAGAAGGAGCAGTCATAGGTCCACATAGATCAGAATGATTGAGATCTAAAATGCCATTAGTTTTTCTATTGTTGTGAGGGTAAGCTTTATTTGTATTCTTACTGAGAGCACAACCTCTACAAACACTATCATGCTCAAATGAAAACATTGGCATACCTGTTACCATCTTTTGCAAACCTAGAAGTGTGTTGCAGTTGAGATGTCCAAGTCTTATGTGCCAGAGCTCGCAGGGGTTTATCATTTTGTGAGATAATGTTTGAACAACTTGACCTATGATTTTGTAAAGTCCACTCTCACAAGTTATCGATAGTCATGGCAGAGCTTAAATCTCCATTTGAGGGCCACATGAGAGCCTTCCCTCTTGTGAATGCTATTGAGTATCCTTTGCTTTCTAACACTGCAACTGAGATGAGAATTTTCTTTAATCCAGGAACATAAAGAATTTCATCAATATGAAATACATTACCTGATTGAAGTTTAAATGAAGTAGATCCAAACCCTTTTATGTCATATGTGTCATCATCACCTAGTTCTACCTTTACATTGAACTTCTTATCTTGATAGTTTACAAGATTATGTTTGAAGCATGTCATGTGTTTGGAGGCATCGTTGTCCATTAACCAAACATCCTCCAACTTGGTTATAGTGCCAGAGAGGGCTGAGATGAGATAATAGACTTGGTGTTGTTCTTTCTCTTTGGTGCCAGCCCTAGTTCTTCTTCTTTGAGGTTCCTATTGAGGCTCTGCTTCTTCAATGGAAACTAAGGCATGGAACCTAACTTTTCTTCTCTGCTGTGATGAAGGGTTCTTGAAATCTTTTGCATAATTTCCTAGCCTATTGGAGTTAAAACATATTACTTTAGATAAATGAGGATGAAGATGAGATAGCTTACCTTGAGGTTTCTTACCTTTGACTTTGAGTTGAGGAAACTTCTTCCATCTCTTGGCTTTAGCTGAAAGGGAACGATCTCTTACAGTTGAGTGCTCATTTCTACTTTTGAGTCTTCCTTCTTCTTCTAAGCAATCATGCCATAATCTCTCGAAGTTAGGTTTAGCTTCTCTTCCGTTGATTGAAGCAAGAAATATTCCCCATGACTCAGGGAGTCCATCAACTGTAGTTTGTACAAGGTCATCATCATCCACAACAACTCCTATTGTTATAAGTTGATCTCTGGTTTGAGCAATCTTGGAGAAGAAAACAATGTTGGTTTCATCATTTCCCATCCTTAATGTATGTAGTTGTTTCTTTAATATTTTCTTCTGAGTTGGAGCCTTCTTTTCATAGAGATTTGCTAGGGCATCAAAGCATTCTTTGGCAGTCCTTAGGTGACCAATGATGGGCATCATGTTGTCCTTAAGTGAGTCAAAAATGACTCTTTTAGATTTGGCATGTCTCTTCTTGTATGCTGCCCTGCCAGTATTTGAAGTGGGTTATTTTATTACTCTAGTAACCAGCTCATCCAAGTCACCCTCTTCTAGTATGTTGAGTACCCTAGACTTCCAAACATTGAAGTTGGAGGCCCCTCCAAGCCTATCTTATGCTTTGACTGAAGATGAGGCCATATTGAGTTATGGATCAAATTATGAAATTGATTTACTGTTGATCTGCAAAACAAACCCTAAGAAGTGGATCTACGCAAGCTCGAGTCTGCAATTCTTGAGCTCTTTTTACGCCCTAAGCTATGATACCATGTTAGAATTAGGAAAAAAATAGAAAAACAATGATGCTTTTAATTACTGTTCACTAGATCAACACATAGGAGAAAAGATATAAACATATCTAAATTAAATTCTGAATATAAACAAAATTTTCGAGTGTAAAAACAAACCTTTATCTTACCTCCTGGTCAATGAAGGATGTACCTATCACAAGTGTGGATGTAGACCTCTAGAATATGCTCATAAAACTAATTTAGGTTCATGGATCAAACCTCTAGGGTTTGATCTCTGTCATATGGACTGAAAGACGGTTTTTCCAAGGTATAGACCACCAAAAGATGTTCTCCACAAGTTGAGACAACAAAAGCACCACAAAGGAAAACAACAAGACCTTCAAAAAGAGAACAACAATACCCTCCACAACCGAAACAATAAAACCCTCCACAGAAACAAAGAAATCACGTGGATAAGTCTGGACATCAAGTAGAATACCCCACATGAGCCCTAACATCCCTAGCGACAACCTAGAGGAGAGGTCGCAACTCTCACACACCAAACTGACATCTCAGAAAAGGGGTCGTGACACTTGCACTCAAGTCTGTGGCTCTTGTAGATAGGTTTGGCAGCCAAAGGAGGTACCTCAGCTCAAGCAGATAGGTCTGATAGCCAAAGGAGGCACCAAAAACACTTCATACACCAACAGATAGAAGATGAAGCTCCCAACCAACACCAAGAACAAGCAAATAACTCAGATCTGAAACCGATAAACCAAAAGGAGAGGTTGCATCAACACAAGGAGAGAGTAACTAAGGTAGCCACAACAAAGGGAGGGTGAGAGTGAGTGTGTGTAATGAAATGCTAGAGGGTAGGGTCCTTTTTAATAGCTAGGGAAAGGGGTTAGGGCTAAAATAAAATATAATTAAATATTGAAAATTAATTAATTAATTAAATGTCAATTAATGTTAAAGTAAATTATAAAAAACCCAATCACATAAAACAAGAGTGAAATCGAGACAACAAGGGGGAACCTTTTAAGACAAAGTCAAGGGGGGGTCCACAATGGAAAAACATGTCCACATGAGTCTCATAATGACCTATAAACTTTATCATCACTGCATAAGACGGTACATCAACAATGTGGTTATGTCCATCTTCATAGGCACTCCTAGGTCTCATGGACCATCCCGAGATAGAGGAAGAGGATCACACATTAACACATATTGGTATTTCACCAAGATCTACCTAGTCAAAGACCAGGTTGCCCCATAACACATCTAGGGGCCCTAAAACACATCTAGGGTCTTATCCACCAAGGTACAAGACCAAGGATCAACCCATGCATTAAGCAAGGGTTCCCTGGAACACATCCAGGGGCCCTAAAACAAATCTAGGGACTTATATCAACCGCCAAGGAACACATCCAATGATCAATCCAAGCACCAGTAAAGAATTCCCTAGAACACATCTAGGGACTTACTGCTTGGTCCAAGACCAAGAACCCCAGTCATATACTGGGGGGGCTCACTAGGGTCTTTTTCCATACATTTCCTTGGTCATATACTGCTTGGTCTTAACAATTTGAAGTTGGTGCTTCAAATGTAATTTCCTTGGCAGACTTATTTTCAACAATGTGAGGAATTAGGTGGTCCTTCATGGACTCTAGTAACACCTGATTGGCCTTCACTTCCTTCTTCTTATGAGCTTCTAAGTCATGCGGATCAGTAGGACTTGCAACCACACTCTCAACATATTCTTTGAGGTCATTCTCCTCCAACAGAAGGAGAACCATGGTCTTCCAAGCTCGAAAGTTAGTTGCCCCTTCCAACTTGTCCTCAATCTTCAATGTGCTCACCATTTTGACCTGTCCAGAACAAAACAAAATATCTGCAACAACAAATTGTTGTACTTGCAACAACAAGTGTGTCTCAAGAGATGACTCCTTCAAAGCCTTATCTCTGATACCATGCCAATTTTCACATGCATTTCTATGTGACTAATTTCAGATATGAAAATTGCTTCCTAGTGATCAAATAGTAAACCCTAGTTGTTATCACTAAACAATTTTACATTGAAATTATGACAAAAAATTACAACGGAAACAACAAGATCTGAAATAAATCATCCACACACTTAAGACACAAAATGTTATGTTCTGTAAAGGTCAAATTCAGAATTTTTCTGAAGGCAAAATCAACCTTCTCCACAGTGACAAAATCACCAAAAACTAAGAACAACCTAGTCCTCTTTAAAAATTCAAAATTAGCAAATTACCTGGAAAAATTCTCTGCCCACAAATCTGTTGTAGACACATGTACGGTTTGATTACGTCAATCATACGACTACTGACATCAACTTGTACGGACTGTTAAAACTGCCTAGAAAATCCACACATGCAGACTGTACCTGCTCCTTCACACGTGCAAATTGTCACACGTGTGACTGTATGGATTGTCCGTACAATTATGTTCACACATGCAGCCTGTATGACTCCACACGTGTGGTTGTACTCCTTCCTCACACGTGAAACTGTACTCCTCTCTCCTCACACGTGTGGCCTCTCTTGGCTGAAAGAGAAGCCTTCATTGGTTGAAAACAGATACATAAATCCTCCAAGGAACCCTAGGCCAGATTTGTCACAATTGTAGAATTTCCCTTGTTGAAATTTCCAAGCTCCTAGCACAAGTGCACTCTCACTTATGCTAACTCCATGATGACACAATGAGATTTGTCACAATCTCTCCCCTCCTTATATAGGAGTCTTATGAGTGAGTTTAGGAATCCCTTCTAAACTCAGCAATTAATTAGAAAATTTAATTCCTCTTTGTGGGTGTGAAACCTCAACAGAAGCCACAAAGCCCATCATCAAGCCCATGAGGCCCTGACCTCATCCCAAGGGCATTTTCACTGAAACGAAGGTGTAATCTGGTGCCAACAAAGATTCCCATATGCCTAACACCATGGCCCCTTGTGGGAATGCCTCTGGATGCTACAAAAGCATCAACATGAACATCCCCCTTACCTTTCTTTAACATCGACAATCCACTCAAGGAGTCATTCTATCAAGGTTTGGCTTCATCTATCCTTCACATTATCAATATTTGCATATTAAGAAAGATGATTAATTGTGCATCAAGCATTCTTATTAATACCCTTACCACTTTCTATTTGCACCAACAACTCCAACCTGTTGGTCGAGTCTATTTAGTACTCATTAACTCCCAATAGACCATAGCATAATGACAACTCCACTAGGGAAGTAATCGTGTGTTTCTCTCTTCGATTGGATTGGAGGCATTTTTAAAACCATTCAGAGCCCCCCGCAATCACTCACCATGGTGGCATTGACTCTCTAGTTACCTCATCATTAAGTTGAGAAACCAAAAAACCTTTCATTTTTTTCAAAATTTGCATTTCTAGAAGTTTTTTGACACCAATGTATAGGAGCTACTTTTAACAGTGACACGGTTCATCACCTGCACGAATTACAAGATCTAGAACACATGCAGTCTATGCTATTTTTTTCGATTTAAGCCCACACAACCGAGTTAAAATTTTCAATGTTGCTTATGTTTTCTAACCAACTTGTTTCATAAAGTTCATTTCTAGGTTTTGCATAAATTTTCATTGTTCAAACTATTAGAAATATTGTTGTCATTGATGTCAAAGACAGGGGGAGACTACATATGTCCAAGATAAAGATTGGATTGTTGAAAATATTGTTTTTTGGACTTTAGATGCTTAGTTTGGATACCCTATCTTTGAAGGCATGTTTACTTTGAAAACCTAGCTCAAATCGGAGCATAGAATATATGGTCGAAAAGCTTATTTCGAGACCTTTCCAATGGTATATGGCACTCCCTCTAACTCCATAGGAATGAGGAGATATAAAATATTATGTCAGGTCAACCCAACCAGAAAGTATAGGTCGACCCAGCTAGTTTTACAAGTTGACCCCATAAGTGAACGCATAAACACTATAAATATATGATATATGTGCGCATTTGAAGAGTATCTAAGAAAGAAGAGCAAGTAAAAGTGTGCATAAGAGATGTGAGGTGCACAAGATGAGCTGGAGAGTATTCTTCTAGAGGTGCGTAAGAGGAGTTTTCTTGGAGTTTTAAGGGTGCGCCATGAAGGACTAAGGTCTATGATGTTGCAAAGTGCGTTGTTTTGAGGTTGTGATGTTGCAGTCTAGAATTATATTCTAGGAATGATGTTATGAGGTTTGCTAGGTCATGATGGCTAAATATGACTAAGGTTTGAAGCTATGTATGGGTACGAAGCAAGGAGAGGCACTGGAGCATGAAAGCTAAGAGTATGACGATGTTGTCAAATGCATGAAGTATGAAGCATGCAGGTGAAGTCAGAAATACTATGTGCATGAAGATCTTGGATTGGTGCCTATACAGGTCTTACTAAGTTGGTGCTCAGCTGAAGAGATTGGTATCTCTAATAGGTTGATGCCTACACAATATCTTATTGAGTCGGTACTCAATTGAAGAGATTGGTGTCTCTAGTAGGTTGGTGCCTACGCAATATCTTGTTGAGTTGGTGCTCAATTGAAGAGATTGGTGTTTCTAGTAGGTTGGTGCCTACCCAATATCTTGTCGAGTTGGTGCTCAGTTGAAGAGATTGGTGTCTCTAGTAGGTTGGTGCCTACAAGCTTTGTAACAATAGGTTGGTTCCTAGAGACATTTATAAGTTTTTGTGGTTTTCTCCCACAAGGGCTTCCAAATTAAACTCTTTGTACTGTGATTTGATTTTATATGCATTTATTGTTAATGAATTATTGATGAATGCTCATCTAAAGTAAAAATAATCTTATACCGATTCAACCCCCGTCTCAATATAAGCATAAGTTCAACATATACACACCATATTATGCATAATTAACTAGTCTAATTTGATTAATTCACATTTGATTAAGTTTTGACTAGCTTTTTATTGTTTTATGTGTGTTCATCATTGCTAATTAATCTGGCATAACTTATTATTTTCTTTAAAGTATTATTGGTGTGGGGGAACATCTCATCATTTTCCACGTATGCCCTCTCAATCCTATTTCCAAAGTCCTAACCTAATCTAAATGTGAGAATTTCCTAAACAACTAGCAAAGTTACTTTTATTAAACTGGGTTTATTTTAATGTCTCAAAAGGTGTAATGAACCAATTCTATATTTCTTAGGTATGTTTTGTGTGCATTTGTAATGTGTAATTGCTAATCATAAAAATATACATAAGTAAGAATTCAAATGTAAACTGGAATAATGGCTATAAAACACAATTTCTATATCCACTTTTGTTTCACCCAGATCACAGGAAAGCGCAAGGCGAAGAGCATACACAAAATGATGAGATGTGCTCCCACACCAATAATACTTTAAACAAAAAAATAAGTTACTGCAAATCAATTAGCAACAATGAACATGCATAAAGTAGTCAAAAGTTAGTCAAAATTTAATAAAAATGTGAACTAGTCAAATTGGGCTAGTTAATTCTGCATAATATGATGTATAAGAATAATGAAAATTTATGCAAAACCCAACAATGAACTTCTTGAAACAAGTTGGTTAAAAAAACATAAACAACACAAAAAAAATTAGCTCAACAACGCAAACTTACACTGGCATAGAGAGCATAGGCTGTGCAGGTTCCAAAGCCTATAAGTCACACAAGTGATGAATTGAGCGATTGTTAAAATTAGCTCCTACGCATTGGTGCTAAAAATTCTAGAATGTAAATTTTGAAAAGATGAAAGGCTTTTGGTTTTTCAACTAAACGTTGAGGTAACCAAAGAGTCAACTCCACAATGGTGAGTGACCAAGGGAGCTGTTGTCGCAAGAGTTGACTCTAGGTTGTAGAAGAGCCGAGCCTTAGCTCATTTTTAAAAGAAATAAATCTTGTTGATTGGTCAGTCATAGGAGGCTTCTAGAACCAGGTCCAAAATAGTCATTCCACTCATTTATAGACCAGAAACAAAAGGCATGACCTCGTTTGTCTAATTCATTTTAAAAATCATGAGGATGGATAGAAGATGGGGGATAAACAAAACTGAAAGAAAAGGCCAAGTATCTGATCTTCCTTTCAATAGAAGAAATAACACCGAAACTTCAAATATATGAACACGGGTCTTGTCTTAATCATAGAAAGACAGAGGAAAGGTTGTGAACAAATAAAACTTGTAAATAAGGCAAAACAATTAGGATGCAGGTCTTGTTCTACTCACAGCAAAACAGAGGAAAAACTGCACCTTAAGGAATGCTTTAAATTAGCTACAACAGAGGTTGTACTGAATTGTAACCATTACAAACTGAAATAATGAGTGTAAGGAAGAAAGAGCAGTGATGAAAAACTTCAGAAACAATAATACAGGAAGGAAACGGAATTAGACAGTGACAAAGTATAGAATCTCTTGACACTCTGTTCTATATTTGATAATAAAAAAATGCATTACAAACCCAACCTCTCTAAGGCTCCCCGGGCTGTCTCCTTTTCTCTGTTACATACAACAATTATATAAAAAAAATCTAAGAACAAATCTCTTTGCGTTCCGGGAATCTGAAACGGTTCGCCTTCGTGGAAAACTGAGACTGCCAGGTGCCTCTGCCAGCACTTTGAACCGTTACTAATCATGGATTATTGCTTTGTAATGCTAATACTCGGTTCCTCGTCTGAAATGAATATAGTCCACGGTACATCAACATGTCTCTGGATATTTGAACCTTTACAATCCCGCTTTTACTGTCGAACCAAAACTCAATTGGCAAAACCCTTAGCAGCTTAATGAACTCATGGTTTTTCCAGGGTATCATATGGAAGGTTTTCCATACAATCTCTATCCAGTTCTATAAGAATTCTCATGAAACCATCATTTGGTTGTGCACGACAGTGAACTCCTTTAAGTCTGGTCCATGCTTCAAGAAGTGTCTTGTGTTGGCGTAGCATCAAATATGCAAGAACAATTGTTGTGCTACGGCTTTTGCCTTCAAAGCAGTGCACAAGAACCTTTCCCCCATTTCTTTCAACCTTCTCTATGAAATCAGATGCATCATAAAAAATATAGCTAATATTTGCATCATCAACATCAAATATCTCAAAAATTTTATACTAAGAAAGGTCTGTATATTGTGCTTCTGACTGGCCGAGCTCATTAGCACAAAGGCATAGAACATGAGAGATTGAGATGTCAAAGCCATTCTTTCCAGAAGGTGTTCCAACCTCACCTTTAATTCATAACTGTCTACGACATTTTGTGAATCACCTCCTTCAAAAAAGCTAGTGATGAAATTCATTTCATGGCATAATTTAATCACTTCCATTCCAAGAATTTCATTCCAATGCTCCAATGCCTTTCTTAGCTCACTATCAAACCTTGCAATCTTGTTCAAGTCCTTCAATTTAACTGTCATGCGCATACTGTGAAATGAATCACCATTTCCTTTTGGATATTTTTCGTGACAATTGTCTTGAAAAGATGGTGACATTTCTAAGTTGTCCTTATAAGGTGATTTTGAGAATGGATTGCCGAGGAGGTCCTATGAATCTGTGCCACTGGTATATGCAAGATCTTGAGGCTCTGAGCTTTGCCCATTTTTCAAGCATTCTTTACCTGCGACAGGTGACTGGCAAGAAAGATTGTGAAATGATGAGTACATGTGACTTGATTCAGTGGCCCCAGCATCTTCTTTCTCATCATCCCCTTTGCATTTCCCTTAATCCACCATGGAAGCTAGCTTGAAACTCGTGCACGACTTTGCCTTGGTCAATATCTCCAGAGACAAACTGATCCATAGATTTGACTGTTGTTTCTGAAATGTGACAGCCAAGCTTTTCCCATGATATCTTATGTAGCAAATCTGTAGCAAGTTGTGAACTATTTAGCAACAACTCGACTAGTTTTGGATACTGTGAAATATCAGACAACCTTTTGCTAGCAGGAGGACGTCTTGGAACTCCAGAATCAATTGCCACAATATGAAAATCACTAGCATGGTTATTTCGATCTTCAATGGGAAGGAAAAATCCTTCGGAAGTAGTCTGATTAGTAGTGTAATCTAAAATTTGTGGAATGAAGGTTATCATGTCAGAATTAGACATGTTCCCCACGTCAAAAATTTTCCTTCTACGGGAAAATGAACTTCCCTTGTTTTTTCGAGGTGGAGACTTGACATTTCCTAGTATTGAAGCTACTCTGTTCCCAAATTCCAGCTTTTCAGTGAATAAAAGATTTGTTGGATTCCCACGCCATCCAAGCTGGCGGCATGGAAGGCGATCTTCATTTCTGAGGACTAGATCTAGAATCAAAATCCTACCAAGTGCCACTGCAGTCTTTTGAGCTGCTTCCTGAGAGTCAAAAGTATGGGGACTTTGCAGCAAGGAATAGCCATGCACGTAACTTTCTGTGAAAATCGATAGATTTCAACAGCTTGCAGCTCTTAGATTCCACTTGCGCGGAGGTGTGACTAGAATGGTTGATCTGTCTCGGGATCGAGTCTGGTATTTCTTTTTCCTGTCAGGTTTCTTGTGCTTTGGGCTGCTTCGTTTTGACATCCTTTGCATGATGTCCTTGGTTAGGGTTTTGTGAGACCTTTGGTTCATTTCGGATATAATTTGGATCCGTTGTGAACCGAGATGCCATGGTGATTCGAACCTACGACCGACGATCCAAGTTTCTCACGGTAACCTCCTCTTCTTCTCCATACATCGTCGTTAGCGTTGAGGATCCCGTCACCCAGGAAATCGTGTACCACGTCTCGATTGACAGACAAAGAACGTTTGAATTCATGCCCGAACTCCTCGCTGTCAAAGACAGGTCTCGCATGTAGGGGGTTACGAATCATCATCTGGATCATTTGCCGCGGCCTGTAGCAGCCCTCCGAACCATTACAAATCGTTTCGACAAGTGGAGCATTGATAATTCCTTTGATGCCGAAACACTTCCGTCAACACTTTAAACGCTGCCTGACTATTCTCTGCCTCTCTGATTATTCACTGATCTCGTTCTGACCTCTTTCTCTGCCCGTCTGGACAAGAGTAACGACTCTTGGCACGCATAGATTTTTAATCAAAACTTTAATTTGCCTCATGTCCACGTGAAACCCTAACGCATGCAACCAACGAGGCGTTGCATTCGAGCGAGATCTTCTCCGGGAATCATCAAATCTATCATGTTATCACATATGACATCTATGGGGAAGTATTGCTCTGCTAAATCATTTGTTTTCGGCAGTAACACGTCTAACACATCCCCCAGACGACTTAGATAAGTGCGGGTGGAATAGCTTGCTCTCTTCTATGATTTCGTGTACCATCTTAACCATTCCTACTTTTGCTTGCAATGCATTGTAGAGCCTTATTCCAGGCAACTGACTGGCAATGAGACCAAACCCGAGATGAACTTTTCTGAATTCTTATTTTAGATATTCCGTGTCATTTCCCGGGCTAAGACTCATCAGTGTTTTCAAGAGCACATGAAATGTTATATTTTTAGTTTCGTCTTAGATGTAAATCAGTTGACCGTCCTTCCGGTTTGTCATAGAACTCAGAATGTATTTCTCTATATCCACAGTTATCTGCTCTTTCAGCTGTGGAGATTTGAGAAAGCCTCCTATGAGGCTGTGCAACTTCTTCTGCGAGTTCCCACTTAGCATGAGTATTTAAGACTTCCTCATGAGCTCGTTGAGTGATTTCGGATAAGAGGGAACCAACATCCCGCCATCGTTTTTTGTAGAACCACCCTGCTTATTTCTGAACATTTCAATCTCCTATAGAAACCAGCTTGAAGAAGAGAAAGCGAAAAATAAATATCCATTGGAACTCCATCAGTTTTCACTCTTCCATTTCCGGTTGGACTTGGACTCGGACTTGCACATGAGCACGGCCTCGTACACCTTCACCTTGGGCACCGAATGGCAATGATAAACGAGATATGAAAACATGCTTTGATGGCACGAAACCGACCTCGTCACTGAAAAACATAGATGCTGCCTTTCTCATCATCTCTTCCAATCTGATTTCTATCCATCGCTCGGCAGCTTCCATCTTTCAGTCATGCCACCATATTCTGCAATCAAATTTTCTTTGTTTGATTTCTGATCACATGTTTCTTCACCCGATCTAAAAAGAACTTAATACACCAACGCTCTAATACAAACGCTAGAATGGGACACAAGAGCAGCAGAAATCGCACAGTGGCCTTAACCAATTGTAGAGAGACCGGGGATGAAATAACAAATCCAGGCAATGTTGAAAGTGTTATTGAAATAGATGAAACTGGCATCATATTTTGCTCCTTTTGTGTCATTTTGTCCAATCCCATTGTTCTACTGAGAACCCATTTCAACACCTTACTAACAGTCGACTTGCTTAAATCACATATAAAATCTCAATGTGATTTGTCAAATTACTCTCAGGCATCATCCAATCCTTGGCCTGAATAATTTTGAGATCCATCTCCCAAAGTAATTGAGAGACATTATTCAACAAGTCGAACCGGTCCTCCAAACAAGTCTAGAAGAGGTAAACCTGCTTTAGCTTTGGCTCCCTATTTGCCACATAGTAAAATGAAGCAGAGCTCGGAGGATAGGTTGATGTGAGGCCCATCTTATTGGCGAAGCCAGAATATTACTTAACACCATTTCCCATCTGTGGATAAGTCTGCTCTGACGACCGAGAGAGCATCTGAGCAAGCAATCCGAACACCCCGGGCCTGTAAGCCACTTGGAAACCAAATCTCTAATCTGATGGTGAGCTCTGATCTTGAACCAAACCACAAAAGGAGATCTCTGTGTGAGAGAAGTCACGGCCGCATGCTTCCTCTTGGGCAACACAGTCAATTTTGATATCTGTTACAACAGGAGCTTCAAATGGTTTTGAGAAGGCCTCAAATATAACTGAATCAAGAAACAAGTGATCCGTTCCCCAATGGAGACACCATTGGGTTGTGGTCTATTTGGTGTTAGTGAGTATTAAATAGACTCTACCAACGGGTGGAGTTGTTGGTGCAAGCAGAAAGCGGTAAGAGTATTAGTAAGAATGTTTGATGCACAATTATTCATCTTCATTAATATGAAAATATAGATAATATAAAGGATAGGCAAAGCAGAACTTTCATAAAATGACTCCTTGAATGGACTATTGAAGATAGATCAAGATAGGGGGGATCTTCACACCAAAGCCTTCTTTGTGATTCTACACAAAATGTCACACCAGCGAACAACACTACAAAATCTCTCACGCAGTACATAGGTTAGAAATCAAATCAATGCAAATGAAATAGCCATAACAATACATATTTTGGTTGGGGGAAAGAGGACCCAAAACTTTATATTAATGAAAAGACGTGAAGCAGTTTATATATAATAAAGAACAATATCACCTATGAGTAGTTATGAAGATGACCTTCAAGCTTCCTCTTCGGCCAAGTATTGTCCTCTTTGAAGCTCTTTTTGGAATGTGGCAATATTTGTTAAAAACTTTCTCCTCAGTGACAAAAAAATGTTCACCGTTGATACCAATGAAATGCAATGATTAGAACTACCAAATGACTAAACCCATGATTATACTTGTGGAACATAACCTTACATTCTTGAACTCTTGGAACTCTTGAGAGATCATTGTATTTATAAGTTTTCTTTGGAGAGTGTCATACATGGGAAATGAAAATGTTTACCAAGTTAGGCCATGCAACTGCGTTTTAAACTCTAGTACTTTATCACAACTAGTAAAAATACAAGCTTTGGAGCCTTTTCCAATCTCTGAAGTGCGCATGGAAACACCCAATCATGTAATTTAATGTGCTAGTGACGTATTGGAAGACTATGCTAGTATAAAAGGACTACTCGCGCAGACTCTGCAGACTATAAAACTGATGTCCTGTGCAGCCATAAGTTTGGTCAACTAAATGGTTTGATTTTGATTCTCCATAAATAATTCAACAATTCCTTGTAACTTAATGCTTTCATCGGCTTCATTCCAATGGTATACAAACATAAATGATGTTTTTTATGAAAACCTTTCAATATGTACAAGTGGACGAAAATGGTGTGATAACATCTCTTCCTTGGCAACCTACCCAAATCATGCCACTGCAAGATGGCATGATCAAAGTGACATGGGGACTTAACCAAACAGTGACATTCCAAGGGCTTCGTTCGTCTGCTACAACACCCTCCTTTGTGTAGGTGCCTTGTTGCTTGGTTTTGGAGGAGAAACAATATTTTGGTTACTTGTTCATTGCTTACTTGTGACTCTCTTTGTTGCTTGTTTTCTGTTGAAAACTCTCAATCCCCAGCACCTAAATAAATTACTACCTTGTGTTTTTCCTTACTGATAATTAAATTACAACATGCAAAATAAAATATACTAACTGGAAATAAATAAAACAACGAAAGCAATTAGACACCAAACTTGACACAACACAATTTTTTTCCCTTCAAATCAGATTTTCATTAAATAATGACTCCAAGATTACAAGGAATCCCAATCTGGGAAATCTCCCCATTGAAAAAAGAAACAGAAAAATACAGCCAACACATGAAGCCCAACAACTTTGCCCATGTTGTATGACCATGTTCCAGGGATCAGTATGTGCCCAGCACGACCTGCACAATGTGTATGTGCGTGAATGTGTCCTCTGCATTGCACGTATGTATGCGCCCCCAACTACTTGTCTGACGTGTATGTATGCACCCTAGACCACCTATCTGACATGTATGTACGCACCTTGGAACACTTGTCTTACGTATATCTACACGCCCTGATCTATCTACTCCATGCATATGACGTTGCTTGTGGCTATGTACATCTTGATCTATGGAAGTACCTACCATTGATCTGCTGCCCAGATATGTCCTTTCTATAAAATCTGTTTTTTGATGTCCACTAACTTCTCTTCTCTTCTCCTTTGGACTGAACTGATCTCTAGGTGAAAGTCCTTCTTCACCCTTGCTAAGATCTCCTTGAGCAAAAGTCCTTATTTTCTCTCTTTATGAGTCACCGACTCCAAATAGACGTGTCTTCCCCTTCACCTAGCCTTGCTTTTATAATCTTGAGTTTTGACCAAATCAAACATAACCCTAATCTCCAAAGTGATTGAGGTTGAGATTAAATCTCACCTCACTTGAGATCAATGGCTAGGATTCATTTAATTCACTAATGCTAATAACCTTAATATTTCATTAAATTAAACTCACTTTAATTATAAAAAAAAATTACTTTAATAATTCCTTTAATTAAAGTAAATTACTAAGGTACTATGAAACATGACACATTGAAAATGCTCCCCGTGTCGTGAATCCTGCGTGGGGACACGGATTCATCATAATTCATGTCCGACACAAATTTGGGTCATGTCCTTTGCATGTGACACGACCCAAATTCGTGTCGAACACGAATCTGAAGCATGTCCCANTTTTGAGGGGGGGGTGGGGGCACGCCCTCTAAAAAGCGTTTTTTCACTCATTTATCATTGTTTGTTGAACGGGTCGGGGCTGTGGGCAATTTTGGTGAGCAAGGAAGAGGGTTTTGTGCAGGTTTGAGTCCATTCCAAGTGCTACCAAGTGGATTTGATGACCATATTGCAAGTTTTTTTCTACAACAATGATATTTCTTCCTCCTTCAACATAAATGATGTCTCAATCATCAAAGACAACAACAAAAGGGAAAAGGAAATGGAAGAATCCCAATGTTGGTGTTGCCCCTCCTCTAACAACTTCAATACCCTCTTTTAGTGTCCCATCTGCTACAAGTGGAGATGGAAGTGAAGCTTCTAATGATGGAAAAATCACTAGTGCAGCGAAACAATAGGGTCAAGACAACAAATGTCCATTGTGGAAGTATGTTACAAGGAAACAAGGAGATGGGGCCAGGGCAAAGGGGGGAGGGAATGTTTTGTGGACATGTGGTTTTTTCCATAATGAATTTACAAGCATCTATTACCAAGTTAAAGGCAATTTGTTGGGGTTGTCTTGTGGACTTGGAGCATGTAAATCAATGAGTACATCCAAAAGAAGAGAAATGGCAAAAGAGAACGTTCTTGGATTGGGAAAGGTGGCAACAACATCCAAGAAAAGACAAAATGATGATCTTGTCCCATTCTTGAAGAAGCCATCTAACAATTTTAAATTTGGGAGTGGGAGTGCAACTCGAGAAGCAAGAAAGAGGGGGGCAGTTGGTCCAACGGACAAGATATTTCAGCGAGAGAAGCGAGAAGAGGTTGATCTTACCATTGGTTTATTTTTCTATCTCAACTTCATTTCCTTCAATGTTGCACGGTCTCCTTTGTTTCTTGAGATGTGTAGAGNGATAAAATCCTCCAGCCTATCAAATCAGCAGGAGGGATAAGAATTGTACACCTTTGCATTGCTTGGCTCACTCATTGAATCCCAGATACTATACTAATGAATGTCTCAATTGTGGGTCTTCACGCAGATTCCCTCCTCACATGGAAGGTGAGATTTCACGGGGGAGGAAGGATGCATTTAGACGGATATTTCATGATTGAGCATACCTTGATGAGGTGGAGGGATTCATACAGTTTTCCACTGGCATTAGAAGACTTGGAGGCTATGATGTGCTCAGAGACAGGGGGGCTAAGAATCCCTATGCTTGGTGGGTAACTCATCAGGCATGCAACATGCCATCTTCTACAGCAATTAGCCATGAGGCTCCTCTCTCAGGTTACTTCATCCTCTTGTTACGAGAGGAATTGGAGCACATATGGGAATTTGTACAGTTTGAAGAAGAGCAAGCTTGAGCAATCCAGGGCAGAGACAATGGTGTATGTGCACAACAACCTCTGTCTTATTTACAGGCAGAGAGAAGAGTGGGTGAAGGGAAAGACAAAGATGTGGGATGTGTTTCTTGATGATATGGGTTTAAACAACAATGTTGAGTTGGCATTAGCCAACTTCGATCTTAATGAACTAGTGTTAAAGACAGTCACTTTTGAAGAGAGTGATCCTCTTGAGGGGTCATCCTCCACACCAGTAGATGCACAGATTGCATTGGATATAGAGGAGGAGGAGGAGAGAGCATGTTGATGATTGCAGCTATGTGAGACATTCTCTAGCTTACAAACCTGTGAGGTGTGGATCATTGCAGCTATGTGAAGTCTTTCTCTCAGCTTACAAACCTGAGAGAAAGCCCCTAAGAAGGGTACACGGTTCTTGCCTGAGACAAAGCTGGGAACGTAGAGATGACCTCCTCCATTCAGAGAGTTGAGAAGAACTCTAGACGATTATCTAGTGCAAAAACGATCTGTTGAGTTAGGATGTGCCTGTGGCCGAGCACAAGGTGAACGTGTGAAATCCCAAAGTGTTGGGTGCATCGTCATGAGAACAGAAATGAAGATGATGTATTAGCCTCCTCTGAGCAACAGAGTTGATGAGAAGACTGCAGATGATTCTCCTGTCAGTGGCAGTGGGAAAGCGGATCTGTAGAGTGAACATGCATGTGGACGAGCATAGGTGAATGTGTGAAGACCTAGTTCTTCTGTATAATGCAGTGAATCAGAGCTATGACATCCCTATGGATGTGCCCCTAGTGGATGAGCACTAGTGGGTGTATCAGATCCTTTGCTATATATTGTTCAAGAGTCACACCTACCTGTAACCCTAATTGTCATGTAAAGGGTACAGGTCGGCCCTACCTTATTGTGTCTAATGATAAATGTAAAAGATAATTAATCTGGATAATAATAATAATAATAATAATAATAATAATAAATATATTATGCCTTGGAGAGGTCAGCCCTGTTGTGCCAATAGACACTTCAGTTGATAGGACAAGTCTAATATAAGTAAAGGGAAATCTTCCATTGTAGAAACACATATTTCTTGTGAGTTTGGAAATTTCAGCTAGTACACTTCTTTGGCAAAAGGTGCACACTTCTCTAGGGCGTTAGAGTTATAGGGTTTGAGCACCCTCTTGTGTGCCAGGTATTTCTTGGTGGTAAAGGTATTTCTCTTGAAGATTATAGCAAAGGATTTAGCTGGGTTTTCTTCCCTTGTTGAGAAGGGTTTCCCAGGATACATTTTGTGTTCTTGTGCATAGTGCTTCTTCTTGTGATCTTGGTTGCTGCAACATTTATGGTTATGGTTAAATGATAAAAATGGAATGAACTTCATGCTTAACCTAATGCTTATGAAAAATCAACATGGTATCAGAGCATAGGTCTTGAAGAATCCATTGCACAAGCATCTACCAAGTCTCATCCTTTACCAGTCATCCCTCCTCTTCTGCAGAACTGTACGGCCCTCCTAGGGTTTCCAGAAAATCTGTATGACCCTCTTCTTTTGGGTGTTTCAGCCCCTTAGAACTTGGACGCTGGGGTTACTTTTGACATAGAAGAGTACGACCTCTTCTAGCGCATCTCCAAAATCTCTCAAAATGAAATTCCGAGAAATTTTGATTTTTGGCCCTAGGGTTTCTAGGGTGTCGAAATTTCCTACAGAATATTAATTCTGGTTTTCTGAAGAAAAGTTTTCCTGAATCAGCAAGCATTTCTGTAATATTATCAAATTGATTGTTGGCAGTCATAAGTCCAAAATAATCCAGTCTGCAAGGATTCAAGAAACAAATCAAATGAAGAAAATAACACTAGTGGAAGATAGGCTTGATGGAGCAAGCAACTTCAACCCTTGGAAATCAAAGCTTCTAGTCACTCTTGTAGAAGAAGACCTCTTGGATGCAACAACTAAAACTCTACCAGACACAGCCACTAATATAGAGAAGAAGATAAGAAAAGAAGATGATGTCAGAGCAAGGAAAATAATCATCTACTCGGTGAGAGATCACCTCTTGCCTCGTATTGCCAATCTAAAGACGGCCTATGATATGTATGAAGTCTTAAAAGGAATGTTTGAAAGTGACAACACACTCAGAGCTCTTATCTTAAAGAGCCAACTTCAAAGTACCAAGATGACAAAGGGTGACTCAGTTGCACTCTTCTTTATGAAGCTGTCGAAGATTAAAGAACAACTAGAGACCATTGGGGAAATCATGTCTGATATAGAAATTGTCTTAACCACTCTCCAGAATCTTCCAAAATCATGGGAGCCTTTCATTCAAAGTATCACTGGAAGAGAAGCTCTTCCAACCTTTGATCGACTATGGACAGATTGCACTCAAAAAGAACTTAGACTTAGAAACAGAGGAGTGGAAGATTCTTCAAAAGAAAATAATGCCTTACACTTCATGCAAAGAAGGGAGGAAGATTCAAAAGAAATTTCAAGCAAACTTTTAAAGGTGGAAAACCTCCATTCAATCCAGGTTATCAAAGAAGAGATGCCTCAGAAATTTAGTGCTTCAGATGTGACAAGTATGGACACATTACAAGAAATTGTCCAACCAGGAAGAAGGGAAGACAATATACTTCCACTGGTGACATTGATCCAAATCCATCTCAAGCGAGTGAAGAGAAGAGAGAGGAGAAGTACTTCCTCTAAAAAGATATGGCTACAAACTAGGTAAATCATTTGATTTATAATTTTATAGTTGATTGCATTTTTCAAATTAATAAAGGATATTATTCCTAGAACAAAGAGCTCTCAAAGACTTGGAACATTATCCCTGGTACGAGAGTCCAAACCAAATTTAAATTGTCCATTATACAAGAACAAGCAGAAACATTGTCCCTGTAAAAGAGAGAGTCTTTTAAAGATCCAGAAAATCTTAGATGGAGATTGACAATAAGACTATTACCTTCTCCCCCTTCAACATTTCAGAGGGAGACAGACTTTATCCCAGTTGTTCCAGCCAATATATTCAGAGATATTGCAATAAGGCCTAAAAAGCCTACCTAGACCCACTCTACAAGAGGCAGAGAAACATACAAGCCTCTCAAGGCACATTTCGAGAAAGAAAAAGAGATTTTCGAGCTATCCTTCAGTCATGAGCCACTTCATTGATGTTGAGACTCCTTGTCTTAGAGAAGCAACGAGAGAACCAGTATGGAAAGATGCCATAACAGAAGAACACCAGCATATCTTAAAGAATGATGCATAAGATATTATTCAGGAATCAAAAAGGGAAGTCTGTGGTAACTTCTAAGAGAATATATATGATCAAGCACGTAGCTAATGAAAGTGTCAAAAAATACAAAATGAGATCTATAGCCAGAGGTTTCTCACAAATAGAGGGAGTTGTTTGTAATGAAAAAATTGATCCAGTGAACTTGATACACCTCCATCCATACTATCATCCATGAGTTGGAAACTATATCAAATAGATAGATTCTTATTGTGTTTGGATTTCAACAAGAGTGTTGTTGATCCAAACCTATATCATTACAGTGAGATGACAAGAGCTTGATTTTGATAGAAATTCAAGATGAAAGTATGATGCACAACTTCTTGGAACAAGAAGTGTGACAGAAAACCGATGAGATTTTCCTGAGTCAAGGAAAATATACAGTGGGAACATAAAAGAAGTTTAGTATGACAGAATGCAAATCCACCGTGATGGATCGAAAGAAGAAGATTGACGACAATTCAAACAAGGCTGATCCACGGTTGTTTGGATCACTAATGTATCTGGTTAACACCAAACTTGATTCATGCCATGCAATGAATAGGCTTAGTCAATCAACCGAGATAGACTCACTAGACAACAACAAAACATGTATATACGAGGCACAATTAGATATGGCTTGAGATATGCCTCCAATATGAATTTGAGTTTACAGGACATGACGATTCAGATTGGACAGAAAGTACAGTGGACCGAAAGAGCACATCCGGTTGATGTTCTACCATGAAGTTTGCCATAGTTTCTCGATGCAACAAGAAACAAAACTCTATAGCCTTGAGTACCACAGAGGCAGAGTATATAACAGTAAGTGTGTGAAGCAATGTGGCTTCACAACCTTCTAATAGATTTACTTGACCACGAGATGGATCCTATGATGATAACCAAGAGCCGTGTATAAAGCTCCTTAAAGAACCCAGTGTTTCCTAATGGATTGAAACACGATGAGAAGAAATATCCTTATGTCAGAGACATGATGTAGAGGAAAATCGTATACATGCAGTACCTTCCTACACCTGAGCAGACTGCAGACATTTACACCAAATAGACTTGGTGAAGAACGCCTTCCTAGTTGAGAGGGAATATTGATGATCTCCTCCATTCTGAGAGTTGAGAAGAACTCCAGATGATTATCCAGTGGAAAAGCGATCTGTTGAGTTAATACGTGTCTGTGGCTGAGCGCAAGGCGACCGTGTGAAATCCCAAAGTGTTGGGTGCATCATCATGAGAATAGAAATGAAGATGATGTGTTAGCCTCCTCTGAGCAGCGGAGTTGACGAGAAGGCTCTGGATGATTCTCCTGTCGGTGGCAGTGGAAAAGCATAGCTGTAGAGTGGACGTGCATGTGGATGAACACAGGTGAACATGTGAAGCCCTGGTTCTTCTATGTAATGCAGTGAATCAGAGCTATGACATCCCTATGGATGTGCCCCTAGTGGATGAGCACTAGTGGGCTTCTCAGATCCTTTGTTATATATTGTTCAAGAGTCAGACCTATCTGTAACCCTAATTGTCATGTAAAGGGTACAGGTCGGCCCTACCTTATTGTGTCTAATAATAAATGTAAAAGATAATTAATCTGGATAATATTAATTATAATAATAATAATAAATATATTATGCATTAGAGAGGTCGGTCTTGTTGTGCCAATAGACACTTCAATTGATAGGACAAGTCTAATATAAGTAAAGGGAAATCTTCCATTGTAGAAACACATCTTTCTTGTGAGTTTGGAAATTTCAGCAAGTACACTTCTTTGGCAAAAGGTGCGCACCTCTCTTGGGCACTAGAGTTCTAGGGTTTGAGCACCCTCTTGTGTGCTAGGTATTTCTTGGTGGTAAAGGTCTTTCTCTTGAAGATTATAGCAAAGGATTTGGCTGGTTTTTCTTCCCTTGTTGAGAAGGGTTTCCCAGGATACATTTTGTGTTCTTGTGCATGGTGCTTCTTCTTGTGATCTTGGTTGCTGCAGCATTTATGGTTATGGTTAAATGATAAAAATGGAATGAACTTCGTGCTTAACCTAATGCTTATGAAAAATCAACAGAGCAGTGGTGGTGATATTGATTTTGATGATTATGTCACGGAGGACCAGTACTACTGAGTCTTGACAATTCTTCCATCTACGATTCTAGTATCTACCCTATGTCTATTTTGTATTTGCCATCAACATTCCCACCTATAGTATTAGTGACTCTGACTCAATATTGCTATCTAGTATCTATACATTGTAATACATTTTGATTTTGATGAATTAATGAGAATGTTGCATCTAATGGTTCTAATTTCTTATGTGTTCAAACTTCAATGTTTGTCATTTTATCATCATTGATGTTACAACATATACACTATACAGTGTAAATTATAATGAATCATTGAATCATGATTTATCATTTGAGTTACATGTTTAAACTTTAAAGTTTTGTATCATGTAAATTTTCTAGTTTCTAACAAAATATGAATCTTGCTGTCTAAATTTCATTTTTGTATGTGTAATTTTCAATTTTTTTTCATATATATAATTTTTTTAAATATATATATATATATATATATATATATAAACGTGTCTTGTTTTTGAGGTCAAAATTTCACATGTTGGACACTCAGATTTTCGTGTCTCATGTCAGGTGACTTAGCTAAGGTAGAAAGTTGTAGAAGGCTTTGGACGGCCATCACACGTCTAGACACTTAGACCTGTGTGGAAGTACCTGTCCGATACTACAAACATCAACATTTTCTTCTTAGTTAAATGCATTAATTAAGAGGGGAATTAAAGAACTCGTGCTTTATATTGCAAGTAGAAATTCTTAAGGTTTCATCACTGTTATGTTTTAGCCCCAAGATGGTGCTCTTAGGGAACACTGCTTGTTGTTGTTGAGCCTTGATTGTTTAGCTTGACTGCAAAGGCTTAGAAGTTTGGATTAATCTAGTGAGTGTGCAATTGGTTGTCCTCCCTCTTCCCCTAAAATATCTACTGGCTACCAATTTGTTAAAGGTAGAGGTGTTCTACTTGAGTCTTCATATAAAAAGGTTTCTAGATATATGTATACTATATATTCATAGGCATGTATGAGTACAGAGGATGAGATCCAAAGGCTGTAAATGTTAAGTATCAAAATTTTACTCAGGAACTGAGATACTTAAAGAGGCATGCTAAGGATTTGCTTTTAGTCTGCCTTGAGAACAATGGTAAATGCTAGATGTGGAGCACTAGTTGGAGAGTATGTGGATGAGAGTAATGTCATTCACATCAACAAGATTAGCAGGGAACTACTCTCTACCCTTATATGATGAAAAGGAAAACTTGTAAGAAATCTCTCTGCCAAGTTTATCTAATGCATTTGAAAGAAGGTGATATTAAAGAAGTACAACAATGGTTCTTGATGTTTAGTACAACAAGGGAAATGGTGATTGTAACATAACACGTTCATTTTGTTAAATTAAATATTAGTTTATAATGGTCAATTAGAAATTAGACTTAGGCATTAATAAAGTCAAAGTAACTTTAGGTTAATTTATTTGTTTTTAGGTCAAATATTTGCTTTTAGGTTATATTTTCACTTTATCCCACATTCATAAAGTGGTTTGACTCTACTTGATTATAACCTATATAAGAAAGCTATTTGCGCTCTTATTTCATTGATTGAATAAAGACAGATAACCTTATTCAAGTTATCTTGGTTTCTGTGTGTACTTGATTTCCGTTACATGGTATCAGAGCGAGGTTAGGGCCACAGAGTCTGGGAGCGCGTGAAGACCTAGGGGCTGCTACCGGCAGTGACGGATCGAGGGATCACCAACGTAGCACACTCAAGGAGCCGAAAGGGTTTCGGATCAGCTGGAGCCGGGTTCATTTGATTTTTCAATTTTAAAAGCCAAATTGGTCTGTTCTTACCCAGATTGGTGCCCAGCTTCGAAGATCTGGTGTTTTTTTTACTGCTAATTTCTTGAGATAGCATATTTGAGGAGAAATTGGTTGATTTGGAGCTGGTTGAGGGTAGATTGCAGGCATTTTGCCATTATTTATCTGCTAAGTTCAGTATTTTACAATCATCTATGGCTACATTGACCAACATCATGTTGGAAGGCAACCAAAAGTTCTCTGGGAAGAACTACAATACCTGGAAGCAACGCATGTTGGCCATTTTTGCGTACTGGTCCTGTCAGATGTTGTTCTGGGCACAAGTGCTCGTCCCACGGTTGCAGGTAAAGACCAGGACAAGTTTGATGGCCAAGACAGAGAGGTCGTGATGCTGATCAAATTGTCCGTGACAGATGAGATGCTACCTGAGGTTCAGAATGGGAAGACTGCTGCAGCGATCTGGAAACAGTTGAAAGAGACCCATGAGATTTTAGATAAGGGTCGAGCATTCTTTTTAAAGAATATGTTGTTCTCG
>JASDQU010682956.1:6171-21032 GCA_032191745.1 Picea mariana
CCGATATGGGTGGTTTTTCCTGACGAGCCCCATCCTAACGTGCCAACAACATATGGTGTCAGACCCCCTCACTCCAACTAGTTACTGCCACATACCCCCTCACTCCAAACCAGTTATCACCACATTCCCCCTCTGACATAATGCCATACCAGTATTCCTATACCACCGTCGCCACATGACATCACATCCCACTACCCCTCCTTACAAGTCCCATCTCATAACTTTGTCAGCTTGTCCCCTCCATTCGCCTGTTACAGGTCATGTCTCACTCACTTATCTTCCAATCACCACCCTCCACATCATCCTGGTATACCCGTCACCTATCTGTCACCTGCCACCTCACACTTCAAATGATCCATTGGCCATTTATTACAGGCTAACATACCCTTTAGTCTGCTGACCTGTGCCCCACACCCAACGGATTCCCGTTTACTCAAATTTTACCCCGTTTATGCCATTCACGCACTGGTCACACTTTCTACGCACTAGAAAATCATTTTCCTCGCCTTTGCAATCATTTTCCCAACCATAGCCATTACCTACTAACGTTTTTTTTCAGTGTGCAGGTACCTGTTGATTCCATGGCGCCAAAATCCAAAAGATTAGAAGTCGAGGAAAATCCTTTCCTCCCACCTCTTGTCGATCTCAACCGGATTCCATTAGCTGATAAATGTTACTTGATTACAGAGACGAGGTGTGAATTTGACTTCGCGGAATTGCAAGCATGGTTTAAAGATACCTTCATAGATCAAAGCGATGAGATTGGGCTTTGGGAGTCCAATCTCCCTTTGTATTTATTTCCCCAAGTCCACCATTTTCCAGATTTCGCCCTCAAATGTCAAGCACATGACCTCCCCGATCAGAGAGCCATAGTATCATCTTCTGGAGAAACTCTTTTCTCCATCACACTCGAGGCCATTGATCAAATGATGCATATACCTGGATCTAAATCCCGTTCTCCCCTCACCATTGAAAGTCTAACAGAAATGTACCAGAACCTGTATTTTCCCCACAGAGTGAAGATTTTTGAGCTGTTCCTCCCCCAGAATGCCCAATTCCCCAAGAAAAATCCCCCTTACCACTCCTCCATATTTTCAGAAAGGGGCAACCAAATTATTTCATCATTATGTTTTTTGATCGTCTATTTTTCAGACGAATGGGTGGATGAACCCATATTAGGTTTCCTATCCATGTTTTTTGCTGAAGAAAAGGCCACCATCAAGTTTGATTACAACACCTTTCTGGCCGAGAACATCCACGATCAACTATTCAAATTTGCCACGAAGGGCATGTTCTAGTACTCTTCTATATTGGCCTACATGTTCACCTTCTTTCAAGCAGACATGCTCTCTTTCCCTATGCAGAAAATGGACCAGGACGAAAAACCACTCGCTGTAGCTTCTTGGACTTCGCTGCTCAGAAGAAATTCCACAGAGTTTGGTTTCAAATAGTTTGTTGAGAAGTTTTACCATCCAGTGGTGAGCATGCTCAGTGGTAGACCAAAACTGAGGATAAATGAGGAGGTCCAAAGAATCTTACACTTGGCGGACCTCGCCAAGACTAGAGATTGGTTCCTCTATCAGAATCACACAGAAACCAGGGTATATGGGTGTGAGTTAGCTCCATAAAAATTGCCCACATATTTTCCTGTTAGTATATTCGCCTTGGAGTATATTAGACAAATGATAAATTCAGATCATATACATTTTGTATCTCTGAAGAAGAAACAACAGATGAGAATCAAAGGGCACATAGGACCTTTTATCTACAACAATCGAGCTGCTAGGGAAGAGGTAGATAAAATATTAAAGGAAATGAAATTCAGTACCAGTTTCACTTAGCACTATGATCCATGTGGGATCATTGCAGAAATGAGATCAAAGAACAAAATGTCTTTGTATGCTCACATACTCAAACCAAAAAATGAGAAATATGTGAACCAGACAAAGTGGGAGGTGAACACCCTAGAAGAAACAAAACAACAGTCTCCCTTAACCATGATCTCACAAACTACCACTCCACAGGTACCAAAGGAGAAAATACCAAGGAAGGAGGTCTCTCCTTCAGTCACTGAATTGTTAGCAGAGGATTTCCAGGTATACACTAAAAGGCCTAAAACTACCCACACTACTCACAGGTCTTGAGAGGAAGAGACCCAGTCTACCAAGGTAGTGGAGGGAGAACGTACACCACTTCTTTGAAGTAGCCATTAGGTGATGTCTACTTCTTCCTCAAAGAAGCAGACCGATACCACTGTGATCACTCAACCTCCATAGGGATCTGTAAAGCTGAGCATTTTTGAAAAATATGATTTGATTAAGAAGAAAAACCAAATGCTGACCAACAACACCTATGCTCATTTCCGGAAGGAAACGTCAACAACACATCACAGGTTTCTCTCCACATTTGACACTGAAAAGGGAAGAATGCACATGAAGTTTCTGCAAGCACGGGTGCCCCATCCAAAAGAGATCATTGATTACAAAAGGACGACTCTTGAATTTGATTCCAAACAAGCTCATACGGCTGACCAGATGGATCTGCACAGGTAGACTGGAGAAATGGTTTTCTCCACATTAGCTCATGCTTCCACTACTACTGCGAGATTATAGGTCTCTCTGAATAATGTTTAGACCCAATTGAAACTGGAGAAAATATCCTCTTTCGTGAAGGACAAGAGGATAAAATCCCTAGAAGAGTTGGTGCTCAAGATTGGGTATGACCCCTCAAATGTGAAAGAAACTGAGGAGCTGCTCAAGAAAAAGAATGTTGACATTGCATCTCTAAGGAAGAAACTGAAATTTCTAGCTATAGAAGACTCACAGGTGAAAGAGATAGTTGAGATAGAAGGGAATAAAGAGGAATTGCTAAAGCTAATCATGGAACAAAATGCACAGATAAAGGAAATGGAGGAAGATTTGGAAAGGTTGTTGAAGGAGAAGGAACAATCAACACTTATGGAAGTCATTCCACTGAGTGCAGTTCCTCTCGTAGGAGTTAGTGCATCAACTGTATCAACAACCACCACAGCAGAAATTCCATCAGCCACCCCACTGATAGCCCTGGAAAAAACTGCGGAGTTAGCAAAATCAATGGAAGAGATGACCCTACAAAGAACAAAGATCAATAGACTGAAAAAGGAGGTTGAGAATATCCAGGAGCTTAAATCTTCCTACCAGATAAGCTACAACATTGAGAGGAAAGCATAGGAAAATCTCAAGCAGGAAATACAGTAGCTTCAGAAACAAACAGTGGGAGGCAAAACACTAGCAGAGGCTAAGGAGAACATTTGGACGGATATCTCCAAATCCATAAATGAAATATGTCCCATGGTGCAAATCATGTTCGAGTAACATGAACTGGTGCTGAGGAGTAGGCAGGCCATCGAAAAGATAAAAGGAGAGCTGGGTGAAATTCCCACAGAAGCTAATGAAAACATTAAGTTTCGGAATTCAAAAACTAGGGACGAGCTGGAAGACCTAAAAGTTGAAGACATAACCAAAACTATCCTCAAGGTCAAAAGAGTTCTGACCAAATGAGGATTAATGTTGCAGCTGGAGGAGAAAGCCCAAAACATGGATATCGGGGTCCAAAAATTCTTCAACAAGATTGAGGTGTTGCAGAAGAAAGGTCTTTCTGGTATGCTGGTTCTAAACGATAAGCTAATGACCCTTTCCGACTACAAGCAGAAGATTTCCACGGTGGCCAAGGAAAATTCCAAGTTTTCTGGAATACAAGGTAGTATCATAGGCAAGGAGTTCCTAGAGACTTTGTAGCTGGACCTTAGTATTTAACACAAAGTCAAATATATTTTCCTCAGCAAGCCGACTTTTTCCAAGTATACCGAGATGGATGAAATCTACCGCCGGCTACTGAAAGTTACCATCCCCAGTAAGCAAAGATGGGATGAGCTATGCAAATTGATTGAGTAAGGATGAGGGGTCTCGTCCAAGTCGACAAACAAAGCAGTCAAAGTCACGTAGATGATTCACCAACGGACTTCCCCAAAATCAACATGAACAATATAATAGATCATCATCAGTTCCTATATTTTTGTATATTGTTATCTAGATAATTAGATCTAGATTCTGCCACGTCCTGATAATTAATGAAAGGGTCGTTTGTAATTTGATTATAAATACTTCGAACTTAGAAGTATTGAGGGTTGATCTTTACACCCAAGCAAGCTGTAAGCACTGTAATTTTTATCAAAGATCTACCAGTAATAAAAGGGATGTTTCACAGGATTCTCGCGTGTTAGTTGTTGGTGAAGTTTTCTCATATTTGTTGAATGTTTATCTCTCCCAGTATTCATTTTTTTTTTCTAAATATGATCATTTGGAAGTAGCAAAAGTTGCAGAATTTATCCTCGTATACTCTGTTTTCGACTTTAAATGATCTAAATGTTTTCTTCTGATGTTATAATTAAGAAATTCTTAAATCCTTCTTGGTTATAATTGATTATCTCATCTTCTATGCTTTACATCATTTTTATGCTAAAGAATCCAACAGTTGCATTATCCTGCCCTATGAGAATACCTTTTAAAATCTGTTAGTCAATCTCAAATTTTATAAAACAAACCCCATAGCCCAATGGATGCGTAAGAGACATTTCAGCCATTTTATAAAAACAAACAACTTGGTCCTATTATTTTAACTAGCCTAATATCTGAATTTTGAAACAAAGTTGAATCTTACAAAGAGATCCCTCTCTGAACTGACAGGGCTAGATCCTAGTTTCGAAGTGGTTTGATAAATTTACCTCTGGTAAATTTCTTCTACCTTTCAACAACCTCTGGGAATTTACAGAGTGATAATAGGGCTGATAGTTCTACCTCCTCGACCATAGCTTCCAAGCTTTCTATTTATGGACTGATATGAGGTTTTAGCTACCAGTCCTTGCTCATTAACTAAACCCTTCTTAGGATTGGAGTGTGGTGGGATGACTATTGAGGGACCACCTGTCCCTGTTGGATATGACATCATACGTGCACACGATTTCGGGGCCGCAAGAAGAGGTTTAGTCCCACACTACTTTAGGGCCTTAAATGAACCACTTCTCGCCACGTAGCCACCTCGCAAAACTATGATTAGGATTTCATCCCGGTCAAGGCCTTTTAACACCCGAGCATGTTGTGGCCCGAAAATGGTTTGAGGTCGTTGATCTAAACAAGATCTGAAATCTGGGAGCTCGAGATATTTTATTTCCCCCAACAAATATTTATCTGCCTGCCAATTGTGAACTCCTTCCAACTGTGTTTAGAGGTGGCGCTAAACTGAACTGCTCGAGGGGGAAATCCTTGCTGCTGAAAACTGCACCTGCCTTCTCAACTGCGTTCATGGATGGCACTCGTGACTATGAACAATTTTATGTGATGACACCACAATTACAACTGTTATGGTCATAAAGATAGTGACTGTAAACTGTCAAAATATTCTATAAAAAATTTCAATATCCAAGAAGAAATATATAAGAAGATATGGATGCAATATGAAGTACAAAAAAAGAAAGATGATGAATATATTGCACTCGAAATTGATGAAGTTGAGAATAGAATAATGATGGGTGAAATTTCTAATAAGGAATGTGAAAACTAGAGTTTTTCATATAAGGTGGATCAAGCTCAAGAAAGGAGAATTCCTAAAAGAGAATATGAAACAAGTGTAGTTCTTGATGATGTCTTGCAAATAAATAGTTCATTAGCCAATGAAAAGAAAATGAAAAAATAGTATTCTAAAGAAAAGAATGAAGAAGTTTTTGTTACACAAAAAAATGATGATGGTGATGAATATTCAATAGCGTACCAACCCAAATAATTGAGTGATGATGATCTTGGAAGTTTTCCAATGCTATTTTGATAATCTACTAAATTCCCCCTCAACAAAAAATACGAGCAAAAGAAAGAAAGGAGGATTCAGGGAAGAATTATTTTTTTTCCGAGTAATGACCTCATGAGTATTGAAGAACATAGGAATTTTACTCTTGGTGTCCCCAGGCTGAGAGAAATCATAAACATGGCAAAGAAAATCAAAATGCCATCATTGTTTGTATATTTAAAACCTGAAGTCAACAAGACAAAGGAAAGGGCAAGGAGTGTGCAGTATGCTTAAGAGTACACAATGTTGTAAAGTGTTACAGATGCTAATAAAGTGTGGTATGATCCATACCTAATAATTATTCCCAAAAGAATTAGAAACTTATGAAGACGACTCTTACAACCAACAACAAAAGGTTATTTAGCAAAGATCATGGTTTGAGGAGTTACAAGACAACAACATTAATATCAGATCTACTTCTATTTGAGAAGAAATATGAGCATGAGCAAGATGTGAATGTGAAGAAGTAGCTATGATTGTATGGGCACTGAACCATATCACTATTTGACACAACATAAATGAAGAGGCTCTTGGGTTATAAATGAGTTAATAGCTGACTACTATCATGGAAAATTAGGAGCAGTATGGAAACGAATGAAGATAATTCTTGAGTAGTATTTGTATAATCTTGGAATGCTCTTAAAGGAAGCTCAGAGAAAACATAATTAAAGGATATATAACGCATCATTGAAAGGAACCTGGATAGAAGAAGATTATGGATTAAAACTCATGGCAGACTAAAACATATCTCAAATATTTGAGGCAACAATGCAATAGAAGATGAAAATTTAATATTGTTTCTAAGGGACACAAGTTAAAGTTCATTTATGTAGAGTCAAAGGACTGCGGGGGAGTCACATAGGTTTAAGTGAAGATGAATTCTTTGCGGAACAAGTTATTATATTAGTTTATGAGAATGAGAGACATGTCCTTATATTTGAAAATAACACAAGCTTCATCAGAAAGGGAGCACATAGAGAGGGGAGGAATCACCTTAGGGGGTAACTTCACCCAGGGGGAGTAAGGAAACATCCATTTTTGTCATTATTTTCAAAGGGGGAGAATGATCACTAAAATACAGTTAAGAATGAAAATGGGTTTTACTTGTTTCCATCAATTCCAAAGGGCGATAATGTTGGACATGGTAGTATGGTGTTAGCATTGATATCAAAGAAGGAAAATATGATCAATGTTGGACATGGTATTATGGTGTTGGCATTGATATCAAGAAGATCAATATTGTATTGTCATTAAGAAAGAGTATGTCTTTGAGATCCTAAGGCTCAAGAGAGATAGCGTAATAGGTTTCGCAAAAGACAAAGTGTGAGGTGCAGAGGAATCCGGTATAAACCTAAAGCTCATGAGAGGTATTGTATTAGCTTGCATATAATCAAAGAATGGAATGTTAAGACCTTTGGAATGGTCGAAGGAAATCTTAGGAAAATTTTTTCCTTATGGTAGTGCTATTGGGATTGAATTCCCAATATATCAATTATAGAAAACTTTCAGAACTATGAGGAAACTTTCTTATAGTTAGGAGATATGACAACCATCGATCGCAGATCGAAGGCATAGATCAATGATTGTGGTTCAATTGGAATTCTAGTGTAAAGCCAAATGAGTATTAGAGGAATTAAACCTTTGAATGACATTGATCCTAGGTCAATATGCTTCGGGAGAAGGTGGATAAACGAGAGCCATTGGATCTAGTTGAGAAATTTTGGGTATAACAATTAACAAGAGCTATTAGATTTAGTTGATAAATTTTGGGTATAACCAGAGCCTTCAGATCGAACCATTAAATCCTCAACCATTCAATTGGGTTGATGAGTTCTGTGGTCATTCGAAGATGACCGTTCTAGGGATAAATGACTTTGAAATGGGTGGAATACCTGAAGGCGAAACCACGAAGTAACATAGGATGCCGATCAAAGTCTAGCAGAACTTTATAAAGATTCGGGACTCTAGATATTTTCCACTTTGACAACTATTGAAGATAAGGCAGAGATACCAATCTACGAAGGTACGAAGCCATGAAATCCCACCAACCATTAGATCAAGGGAAGAATTCGAGAGTAATGTGAGCCATTAGATCAAGTAGTGGAAGGATAGTGTAAGCACTTCAGAAAGTGTAACTCCAGGGGAGTTGAAAACATTTAGAGTTGTAATATTTGAGAGTCCTAGAGCATGGAAATCATGCAAACTATCGATTTAAGATCCCTTCAAGAATTTTATCAATCGTTAGATCAAGCAGTGGAAAGATAACGTAAGCACTTTGGTAGGTATAACTCCAAGGGAGTTGAATGAATTTAGACTTGTAATATCTCGAAGTCACAGAGTGTTGAAGCCCCAAAATAAATAAGGATTGTCCATCTCAACACTTGATTAAGTCATAGCCTTTGGATTAAGCTAGTGGAAGGATATCATAAGCGGGAGATATCAATAAACAATAAGCAGTCCAGATTACTTTATGAAGAAAAACAATGAAGCATGAAGCACCAAAATCCTGAGAACTATAGATCAATATCATGTAGGATCCTTCCTGGATGTTTTATCAAACAGTGGGAGGAAAAAGTAAGCAAGAATGTTAACTGACAGCCACCAATCGCCTACACTTTATGACTACTTCGGTAGGTCGAACTCTTGGAGAGTTATAATATTGTAAAGGGAGAATATCCTGAAGGCCGATGTCTAAGGGACTTGGTTCAAGTGTCAGTCACATGATAAGGTAAATGAGTTGATTAGGGGCGCAAAGGGCCTAAAAGAAAATAATCCCATAGACATTTGAATAAGGTCCTATGTAGAAGAATAAGGGAAGAAAGAGAAAGCGCTAAAGGAACAACACTTGGAGTGGATCAGCCCGTGGTTCCGAGCCTGCGGTCACAAGGAAAGTGGATTGAAGGAAGTGCCTATGCAAAATTCAAATTTTGTACCAGTTTAAAGGGTCTATGAAATAATTTGACAATATTGGCACACAACCATTCCATTGATGCTACAAGATTATGTTTTCACATGAAGGGATAAAATACAAAGGATTTGAATTCCTTAAGTTAGATAAACTATTATCAACATTAGTGTTAAACTTGAAAGAAGAGGTGCAATGGTTCATTTTCAAAAGAAGCAATGGTTCAAATTCATACCTATTTGGAATACCATATAAACAAAAAAGTGTGATGGAAGGAAGTTGTCTCTGTGGTCTACATCAGAACATCAAAATAAAAAATAGAGTCTGAGAAAGAATGTTGAATATATTCATGAAGTAAGGGTGGAAGGGAGGAGCAAGAGAGGATTGGTGTCCTCTATAGATTGAAGTTTTAGACAAGGGAGTTGGTGCTCTAAAACAATGGAGTTGGTGCTTCCTAGAGTTGGTACTCTAAAACAAGGGAGTTAGTGCTTTGAAACAGGGGATTGGTGTGTCCTTGAGTTGGTGCTCAGAAAAAGAGATATTGGTGTCTCTCACACAATTCTAACTTGTAATTTTCATAATTGTTATATTAAATTTTTGTATTGAGTACATTCTTGTTTATCAATTGTTGTGATTAATTAATCTGATAATTAATAAATGGATAGAATTTTGAAAAATAAGCAAAATTGATTCACCCCCTTCCTAGTATTAGCCAATAGTTCAACAACTTCAACCTTATATTATAATTCATAGTGAGTCACCCTCTCTACTATATTCCCCGTATTTTCATGAGTGATGTTAACTTGGTCTCAAAACTACCAGAGAATATTTCTATCCTACAAAAGAACTTTGTTCATCATTTCTTGTAGTATACCTAGGGAGGTATCCAATGGGAATGTGGTTATGTATTATTAGTGGAATTCATTCAATACATGAGAATGTGGTTATGTGTTATTAGTGGAATTCATTCAATACATGAGAATGTGGTTATGTATTATTAGTGGAAGTCATTCAATGTAAGGTGGACTATGTCCACTATATTAAATAAGGCCCACTATGGTAGTTAGATATAATAAATGTGAGAAGACTCTCTAGAAGGTTCCTAGGATATAGAGAGAGTTATATAAAGAAGTGTAAGCAATGTAAATATGCATACTGAATAATATTGTGAATGTATCAAGCATTGCTTGAGGAGTGCATTCCTTCCATAAGGAATAATATATGGCATTACCCTACCTCAAGGATTTTCTCTATTTCTGGTGTTCAATATTTGGTGAATGGTTTGGATTATTCTTGTTGATATTGTGGGTTTATTTTGAGATTTATCTTCAGATCTATTCAGTTATTTAACATTTCTCCAATTCCATTGTAACGTTGTGTCATGCAGAGTCTCTTTGAATTCAAGTTTGGTTCAACTATCCATGTCATGTTCACCCTCCCAATGGGTATTCAGAATAAATAGGTGGTCCTTGGTAATCCCCGTGCCATCAAAAGTTGGTCGTTTAGATAGGTTAGGTTTACACCTATCCATGTCTTGTTCAACCTCCCAATGGGTATTCAGAATAAATAGGTGGTCCTTGATGATATCCGTGCCAACTTTCAAGTGGTCCTTCGTAATCTCCGTGGCATCAAAAGTTGGCAGTTTAGATAGGTTGGGTTTACACCTACCCTGGTAGATAATATATCCTTGTAGAATTCTTGAAACATGGAATAGTAACCTTTTGCTCGCTTCTTCTTCAATGTCTTTAGAGATTCACTAAAATTTTTTGGATGAATCCTTTGGGGATTTAGGTTTAACGTCCACATTATCCTTTCCAAACCTGTGAAATTAATCTCTGGTCTTGTTCAAGGAAGTCTGGTTACCAATCACCTCATTTGGAGTAACCTCAAGCTTCAAGGCCCTCTTCTTGTGGGCCATAATACATACAATAGTCTTTGAGTCCACTATTGTACTTGCCCCCCAAAACCCTGTTAAGGAATAAATCCAATTTAACTGTTTGAGCCTAATATTAATTCAACTTGCAACATCTTCCCCTTAACATTGAGGATAACTCTCACCATTTTTAATACAAAATAAACAAAAGTATCAAATCAACAACTTTACAACTTTTATGTAATTTTGATTAACAAATACTAATCAATGAAGAAAAATACAACATATCACTATGAAAAACATATAATAGCTAAGTACTTACCTCAAAGTAACTCCAATAAAATCATCCATGAACACCAAAAATTACATGGGAAACAACTCGCACTATGAGAGGAAAACCCATGACCTAAAGAGAAGAACAACTTTATTATCAATTTACAAAGAAATGATTAGATTACTTAGAGTACTTGAGAAAATTAGAAAACTAGAAAACTTCCCTTAACACATTTATTAAAAAAATGCTAGTTTAAAATTTATAAAACCTTCCTTAATAAACAAAATATTTATTACAAAAATTTTAGTTCAAAAATAAATAAATAAATTCACTTAATAAATATAATATTTATTACAAAATTATTAATTCTAAAATTACAAAATTCTCTTAATAAACTCAACATTTATTACAAAACTGAAACGTATTCACATTTAACAAAGTTATATTCCCATATAACCTCACACCTAAATACAACCATATCTAATAACTAGAATTTACATATCAATGAAAGAACTTTCACCTCAATATTTCCATACCCCTAGCTCAAATACATCCTTAGAATCTAAGTTACAAAGAAAGACCCACATATAATTATATCTATTAATTAGAATCTACATTGCAAAGAAAGAATATTCACCAATAAAAATATACAGATATTATATTGAAGAAGTGTAAAACACCTTATATCAATGATCAATTAATTTTTTCAACCAACATAAGTCACCATTACTCACTTTGCTTTAAGTTACAACATCTATGAGAAAGCAATAATAGTCATAGTCTAAATGTTCTACTAAATGATTTTTGTAGGTGATTTTTTTTTAGAAAACATGAAGTAGAAATCTCACACGAAATTTTTGTATTGATATATTTGAGTGATTATTTTTGTATGTCCTAAAAGTTTTCCAGCACACTAAATCCATTTCTACATTTAAAAAGGGATTTTAAATAACAAAAATAATAATTTCCTGCAGATTTATATCACCTGATTTCAAAAAAAAAAAAACATTTCATAAAACAGTTAGACAACCCCTAATAAAACTATATGTCTTTGACTCAATAATAACAACCATAAATATATTATGAAGTCACATAATAAGAATCTAATTGCTCTGTAAAAAAATCAATCAAAATGGAAATGATAGCGGCCATGAAATAACTGGTGGTTATTAAAAAAAAATATATTACATCATGCAGACATGTTAGGTTAGGGATAAGTCCCTTAGACCTTATTCACGTCAAATCTTTTCTCGTCGAATCTCATATTGCCAGACAGTTGAGAACAAGAAACTACTTTTAAAGTTTAAGATCAAAATTTGGATATCCTGGATTCCAGATATTTTCTTTTCCATCCATGATTATACAATTCTGTCAACATAAAAATGTTTATCACTCCTCTTTCTAACCAAAGATTTAGGTCTAACACAAACGTCATTACATTACATCACCGGAATGGCAAAGGTACCAGAGTCCTTTATTTGAGGGCACGCCGAACAACTTCAAAGTAAATGACAGCTAAACAGCTTAAAATTCTGAAAGGTACATACAAAACCAGTTCAATGAAAGCCCTTACAACTGAATCTGCAGGTATAAATCCACGTGATAATGTTGATAGCAGGAGGCCAGTAATCTGAGATGCAACCAAAAAGGTTCCATTCTTAGCTGCTTCCAATGTATACTTCGCAACTTTTTCGGGTGTCTAGGCTTGGCTGCGGTTGTACAGGCCAAACACCTTAGACATCTCTGTATGAGCTTTTATACCAGCTGCACAATGTATAGATTAGATTAAAAATTTCTAATAAAAATATAAATGTACATACAGAGTTTGAGTGGGTCTAATGATTAAGAATATGTGTTTCCTCTTAAGAGGTCATAGGTTCAAATCCAGAGGGGTAGAGTGTGTATACTTTCATAGACTTTACCAGTCAAATCTGCCTAAAGGTATCTGTATTAAACGTTTTCCATTTTATTTTTCAATGGAGAGATTGGACAGTAAGCTAATTTGGGAGCAATCTTTTTTATTCAGTGATTTTTTTGGCAGGTTTTTTAACCAATCTCGAACTCTGGTCAATTTTTTAAACATCTCTTTTAAAATAAAGTAAAACCCTTAAAATAAAATTCTAAAATACATGAAACTTTGATAGTGTTAAACTCATGCTACCCTGGAAATCTGGCCCAATTCAAACCCTTTTTTTTTTTTATCTGAAAAACAAGTCTGTTTGCTCCCAAATTAACATACTCCGTTTTGAAATTATTGGAACGTTCCAAACCGTTCCCAAATCCCCGTAACGCCGGAATGCAAGGTACTAGGGTTTTTTTGGGGGACCGTCCCCGTGCAATATAGATAAATACCCAAAATCAAACCCTACGTTTTTCTATCCGGATCTGACTCACTTTTGTGATGGCGATGATTGCTGCCCTTTTACCAGCTAAGCATGTCACATTCCTATCCATGAAATCTGACTTGATAGGGTAAAAAACCATCCGGATTCCCTTCATAAGCTAAAGGGTTTGGCTTTTCAAATTTATGTATAGCAATAAACAAAATGCATTTTTCAGCTATGAAAATAGAGTTTAATGTATAAAAAATGCATTTTTAACCAATAAGATAAAGGTTAGTATAATAGAACGATGGACTGTAACACTGATAAGAGAGAGGCCTTCGGCCTTCGGCCTTATGCATGAAAATGAGTAAAAGTAAAGATTTATAATACACAAGACCCTCTCAACGCAAATGGCTAGATGTGAAAATTTATAAAAAAACAAGGTCTTATGTATGCAGATGGGTAGATGTAAAGATTTATTAACGAACTGGGTAGATGTGAAGATTTATAAGAGAGGAGGTTATGGGTAGATGTAAAGTTTTATGAACTAGCTGTGTGATCATCAACCCCATTACGATCTCCCCATTACGATCTCCCCATTACGATCTCTGGTTATATTATATTTTAGTTCTGGTTTTAAGATTAAAAAAAAAAGGTGTGGGTTAACTCCGGAGCATTCTTCCTTCTAGAGTTAACTTTGTAGCAGTTTTTTTTGTCTATTTTTAAATTTCCAGCCAATTCAAAATTTTATCTATTTTTTGAATATTTAGGTTGATTTAAAATGAGAAATAACCATTAAAAAAAGGCGTTCCTAAGAGAAGATTGCTCTTGAGTTAGCTTACTCCTAAATAAAGAAAAAAGATAAACTTATATTACAATTTCACCAAAAATGCAATAGGAAAACCCCATTACGTTAACTAGCTATAATATAGCTTAATTCTAGTTTTAAGCCTCTTTAAGGAGGTAGCTTAGTTCTAGTTTTAAACCTTTTGAAGGAGGTAAATGTGTGAACTCATAATACAATTTGAGGTAAATGTGTGAGCTCATATTAAAATTTCACAAAATTTTATGTGAATATGTACTAGCCTAAAAGGTTTAGATTGCTTACACTCATCCAGGAGGGGAGTCTCCACATACCCAGGGTAAACAACACTCACTCCGATCTTATAAGGCATCAATTCAAGTCTAAGAGCATCAGCTAGCCCTTTCACGCATATTTGGTTGCAGTATAAACAGAGCCCCCATACCCTGCGTACTGCAAAACACATATATTGTTGAATCCATTGTCACCAGACATGACAATATATTGTTGAATCCATTGTCACCAGACTCGACAATAGAATTGAATACTAGAATTAATAACCAATCAACGTTAGCCTGAAACTCCGATCATAAAAATTAAACCATCAGCAACCCAAAAACATTTTCATAAATCATACCAGACCAGCCAAAGAACAGACGAGAACAACAGACATGGGCGGTCGGGTATGGCCTTGGTCTGAGCGATGCTTCATCAAGCGAAGAGCAACATGCAGAGTATTTACCATCCCTCATAAGTTTGTGTTAATTGTCGCATGCAAATCTTTAATTGAAATTTCATCTATATAT
>JASDQU010682956.1:23254-33590 GCA_032191745.1 Picea mariana
CGGAGGATCGGAACTCGCAGCTTCGCGAGCTCGCTATTGACCGCGGGGCTCTTGGATCCCCAAGACTCGATGGTCAGTCAAATCGCTGACTTTTCCCCCTGTCGGAACTTTCGCTCTTTCGCGACCTCACGACCTCGTGATCTCGCACCCAAACCTTCGAGTCTTTTTCTTGCGAGGTCCCGATACACGATCCCACGTGCGGATCCAACGGTCCTTTGACGATCTGGGTCCAACGGCTATTACCTTCTCGCCTCTCACGTCCTCGCGACTTTGGACACCCAATGCCTGGGCCTTTGCCCAGCGAACTCCCGAGTTCGCGAGATCACCAATCTCTGCCACTTGTCCTCTACGGATGGATGGCTCCTGTCCTCTCGCTACTTCGCCTCTCACGACTTGGACTACCCAACACTTCAGTTCTCAACCGACGAACTCTCGAGATGCGAGAACACCGATTTCTGCCACCTGTCCTCTACAGATGGACGGCTCAAATCTTCTCGTTACTTCTTGGACTTGAGAACCAACGGCCCAGATTTTATCGGCCGATCCAACGGCTATCCGCCTTTCGCTTCTCGCGTCCTCGTGACTTTTAACACCAAATGTTTGGGCTCTCACCCTGCGAACTCCCGAGTTTGTGAGATCCTTGATCTCTGACACCTGTCCTCTTCAGATGGACGGTCCACACTCTCTCGCCACTTCGCCACTTCACGACTTAGAGCACCCAACACTTGGACTCTAAACCTGCGAACTCCCGAGATGCGAGTTTACTGATCTTTGCCACCTGTCCTCTCGAATGGGTGGCTACGGTCCTCTCGCCACTTCGCTACTCGTGAGGCTAAAGGGTTTCCCCTTCGGTCCTCAAATGTCCGAGTCTACGAGATGAGGATCTCCTAACCCGCGTCCTCCTCAACGAACGGCTATGATTTTATCGCATCTCGCGATCTCGCTACCTTGGTTGCACAACCTTTGGGGCTTCAACTCACAAGTTCCCGATACACAATACCATGTGTAGATCCTACGGCTCCAGTGACTCGGAATCGACGGCTCTGCCCCTCCTGAGCTTCAAATCCTTCGGAATCTTCTCACCTTAACCTCCTTGTACCTCTGCAAGATCCAACGATACCCGAAATCTCGTGGAATCTCTTCAGAAGATTTTGACCATCGATTCTTTCTCGTATAATCCACGAAATAGAAAAGAGTATCTCTCCCCGAGATTCCTTCGCCCTTTCACCAACCTACGATGTTTCTTCGTAACTTCCAGTCACACTTATCTACGCTGAATCTTCAACGACTCAGAGGTCTATCCCTCCTGAGCTTTGCTAAATCACTTCAACCTTAATGAGGTTCCTTGCTCGCACTCCTAGCGGAAAACCTGCAAACACTTCAACTATTCGAGCTTCCTTGACTCTGCTTATACCCGTAGCAGCAATCCTTCGATACTTCTGCTCAGTTTCACGACTAAAGCTTCTCCTTAGCCTGCACACTCCTTGCACGGCTCTAGCAACCCACTTTTTACCTCTTTCTATTTTGAGAACAAGAGTTAAACTACTAGGCCTTCATCAACGCACTCCTTGCGGATGTATTCAACTGCACCCCTTGTAGGAATCTCCTGGCTCAGATAGAGAAACAATTGAAACTCATTCCATCTCTCCTTCAGACGTCAGTTTGAAACATGAAATCGCATGCACAACATATACAAAGAAAATGCATAACAAGAAAGCAAACATTCATGAGCATAACATAAATACACAGAGAAAACAACCCGAATCATGTGCTTGAATCAAAGATTCATTCTATTAATTCAAATGCCTATACATGGGTGTTCTTTATACAACATTCTCTGCATGCTCTTCTCTCTTGCTTCCATATACTACAATGATACAATGAGGGTGTCTATATCCGTTTTCCCTCTCGGACTCTAAAACTGTCTAATCTGGAAATAAATCCTATCTATCTACATTAACTAGATTAAATGCCTCCTATCTACTTCAGACAAGAGCGTATGGCTTAAGGTCTGATACAATATAGAAAAGGAACTCCTTCGTAAATGGTTCATTGAAGACTTGCACTACAATCCCAAAGCACTTTCAAAAATTTGGATTTGTTTATCCAGCTGATCTTCGCTTGATGCGCTGGCTCGCTTGATGAGTTGGCAATGCTCCTGCATCATACTCGTCGGCTTGAAAACTTTCATGGGCTCCTGTCCATGACCTCCTGCACGGTCTGTCCATGCTTTTGAATCACTGCTTTAGTCTCCCAGCTGGCATCCTCCACTGGATGGTTCTTCCATTTGACCAGATACTTGAAATATTGCTTCCACCTGGTCTTTTTGCTCACTCTTTTGTCAAGTATATGCTCCATCTGTGGCTTCTCTACAATCGACATCTGTTTCTGCCACTGAACCTCTGGCTGTTCATCACTTCCAGCTCCTGCTTCCTCAACCTTATATGGATATAAGTCTGAGACATTGAATGTCGGAGATATTCTGATCTCATCCAGCAACTCAATTTCATAAGCATTTTCTCCCAGTTTCTTTAGGATTCTACATGGCCCAATTTTCTTCATTTTCAACTTGTTGTATGTTCCTCTCGGGAACCTTTCCTTCCTTAAATGTGCTAGAACTAGATCACCAACTTCGAACTAAAGTTGTATCCGATGCTGATCCGCTCTGCGTTTATATTCCTGGTTTGATTCCAGCAATCGCTCCTTCACCCTGCTGTGAAGTTCCTTCATTGCCTCTGCAAATTGTTCAGCGCTTGCGCTCTTAGTCATTATCTGCTCTGAGTCCCTCAGTTCAGATACTCCTCTCCGCTGTCTGCCGTATACAATCTCAAATGGACTTTTTCCTATGCTCCTGTTCATTGAGTCATTGTATGCAAATACTGCCTGTGGCAACACATTGTCCCAGCTGCTATGGTGCTCTGTCACCAAACTTCTTAACAAATCTCCCAGACTTCTATTTACCACCTCTGTTTGCCCATCCATCTAAGGATTATAGGCATAACTAAACATCAAGTTAGTCCCCATCTTCTTTCAGAGTGTCCTCCAGAAATGTCCAATGAACTTCGTATCCCTATCCGATACTATGCTTTTGGGTAAACCATGAAGTTGAATGACCTCCTTGAAGAACAAATTTGCGATGTGAGTCGCATTGCTGGTCTTCTGGCATGGGATAAAATGTGCCATCTTAGAAAACCTGTCTACCACCACAAAGATGGAATCATGTCCTCTTTGCATCCTAGGCAATCCCAATACAAAATCCATGCTTATCGCCTCCCATGGCCTCTTTGGTACGGGCAATGGCTGATAAAAACCTGCATTCTATTTCCTCCCCTTCGAATGCTGGCAAATCCTGCATCTGTCAACAAATCGTTTGACCTCTACTCGCATCCCTGGCCAGAAATATGATTCACTCAGCTTCGCGAATGTTTTGTCATGGTCAAAATGCCCTGCTAATCCACCACTGTGCTTTTCCTTCAACAAGTTCTCCCTCATGGAGCAATTTGGAATACACAGTTGATTGCCTCTGAACAAAAATCCTTCCTAGATCATATAATCTATCCAAGGACTCTGATCTCTGAGAATTGGGTTCTCGGCTGCTTCATACGCTTCTCCAAAATCTGCATCTCCTGCGTACATGTCCCTGAGATTTTCAAAACCCAATGTTTTGACTCGAAATTCCTGCAGCAACAAGCACTTCCTGCTCAAAGCATCAGCCGCTTTGTTAGCAATACCTGAAATATGCTTAGTCACAAATGTGAAATTCTGTATATACTCTACCCATTTTGCATATTTCCGATTCAACTTCTCCTGTTGACTCACAAACTGCAATGCATGATTATCACTATACAAAACAAATTCTTTTGGGATCAAGTAATGCCTCCACTTCTTCAATGCCTGTATGATAGCATAAAATTCTTTGTCATATGTGGAGTATTTTACTTTTGCCTCATCCGGCTTCTTGCTGAAATATGCAATTGGTCTGTCTTCCCGGCTCAAGACCGCTCCTATGGCAAAGCCACTTGCATCACATTTCACCTGGAACACTTTCGCAAAATCCGGCAACACCAAAACCGGTTGCTCTGTGATCTTTCGTTTCAACAGATTGAAGCTCTTTTCTACTTCTTCAGTCCAATGAAAAGATTTATGTCTTTTCTTGACGGTATCCATCATCGCTGCGCTAATTCCACTGAAATTCCTGATGAATTTTCGGTAGAAACTAGCCAGTCCATGAAAACTTCTCACCTCGAAAATATTTCTCGGTGATGGCCAATTCTTAATTACTTCTACCTTATCTGGATCCATCCTCAATTCATTTGTAGATATAACAAACCCCAAATAAATGAGTTTTGTCTTCATGAATGAGGACTTCTTCATGTTAATCAATAACTTCTCTTGCTGTAGCTTCTTCATCACAATGGCCAAATGCTTCAAATGCTCAGCCTTTGTCTTGCTGAAAACCAATATGTCATCCAGATACACGATGACAAATTTCCCAATGAAATCCTTTAGGACTTCATTCATCAACCTCATAAAGGTACTTGGTGCATTCATCAAGCCAAATGGCATGACAAGCCATTCATACAAACCTTCATTTGTCTTGAATGTTGTTTTCCATTCGTCACCTTCTCTCATGCGAATCTGGTGATATCCGCTTTTCAAATCTATCTTTGAAAAATACTTTGCCCCACTTAGACAATCCATCAGATCATCCATTCTCGGCAGTGAGAATCTATACTTGATAGTTATCTTATTAATGGCTCTCAAATCAGTGCACATCCTCCAGCCTTCGTCTTTCTTCAAACGGAGTACGGTTGGAATAGCACACAGACTCAAGCTTTCCCTGACCAAACCTTTGTCCAACAAGTCCTGGACCTGTCTTTTAACTTCTTCATTCTCCTACGGTGTCAATCTGTATGCAGCCTTGTTCGAAAAACTGACTCCTGGTATGAGGTCTATATGATGAATCACACTCCTCATCGACGGAAACGAATGAGGTAATTCGTCTACCACAATGTCAGCGGACTCTTCCAGCAGTTCCTGAATTTCTTCCGGCAAGTCATCCACTCTTGTGTTGGTCAAGACAATTTTTGGTGTCCTGACCACAAAGAATTGTGGATCTTCCTTCTTCTTTACTTCTGTCAGAATTTCCTTCCCACTCATGAGAAGTACCCTGTTGTTCACTTTCGGTCTCTCCTCCTTATCTTTTATTGGAATTAACATGTGTGTTCTTCCATTCTTCTCCAAAGTATATGTATTCATCTTCCCATCATGAACTACGTTCCTGTCATATTGCCATGGTCTGCCTAGCACTAAATGACATACATCCATAGGAATAACATCACAGAGTATTTTATCATTATATCCTCCTATCTTGATGTCAACTAAGCATTGTTTGGTGACATTTACTTGATGTCCCTTCTGTAGCCATGAGCCTTTGTATGGATTCGGGTGATCAGTTATCTCCAGCTCTAGTTTCTCCACCATCTCGGTTGAAACGAGATTATCTGTACTTCCACTGTCCACAATAACCTTGCACTTCCTATCTTTGGTCTTGCATGTGGTTCTGAAAAGTCTGTTTCTCTGAGCCGTGTCCTCCACCTCCTTCTCGGGTGTTAAGATAACCTTACGCATCATCAGTGACCTTCCATCTTCTACGTCTTCTGCTTCAGTAGTTCACCTTTGCGCCTCAGCGATGTGAGCTTCTCCTCCATCCTTCTTCCTATCTGGATAGTCAATTGCCTTGTGTCCATTCTTTCCACACATGAAGCATGTGATGAATCCACCTCTGCCTCTTCCTCTACCTCTGGTATGAGGAAATGTGTTATTATCAGCATATCCTCCACTCTGTTCTATCTGCTGCCTTCGTTGTTGAGCGTGTTGTCCTCGCTGTGAACTTCCACCTCTTTCTATTCTAGTCTGAGGCTTCTTCCAGTCATCCTTGGATTTCTGAAACCTATCTTGGGCAACTGACTTACCTTTTGGTTGGCTCCTGACTCAGCCTCACTGTGCTGGCTTACGGCTCAGCTTCTCTTCAGCTTTCAATGCTATCTGATATGCATCCTCCACCGTTCTGATGGTTGTCATACTCATCTCGTCCTGGATATCGTATCTTAAGCCATTCATATACCTGGCAACTTTTTCATCGTCGCTCTCCCGATGACCTGCTCTGATATTGAGTTTATAGAATTCCTCAGTATACTCCTTCACTGTCATCAACTTCTGTCTCAGGTTCTGCATTCTCCTGAACAATGTGATTTGATAATCCCTTGGGATGAATTTTGCCTTCATCTTCGCAATCATTCGATCCCAGCTTTTGATCTTTTGCTTGCCTTTGGAACATATATCTGCTTGAAGCTCGTCCCACCATAATGCTGCGTGTCCCTTCAATTTTGTAACAGCATGCCTGACCTTCTTATCCTCTTCAATATCCTCATAATCGAAGTAGGTGTCAAGAGATTGGATCCAATCCAATAGCTCTTCTGCATCCAGACTCCCTTCATAAGTTGGAATATCCATCTTTGTCTTCAAACTCATTCGGGCGATAGCTTTAATTAATCGCTCATTGGCTGCATCTTCTGCTGCAACTTCTCATTGTTGTTCAGCTTCAACTTCTCCTTCGGAGTCACTCAGATCTCCAGCACTGGCTGTGCATCTCTGCGCTGCTTCCATATCTTCTAATCTCGCTCGGAGATCATGTATCTGCCTTTCCATTTCTGGATTCTATACTTGTCTTCCTCTGCCTCTCTGGTTTCCCCTATCCTCTGGATCAGGTGATTGTCTTTCTCTCCTCGGCGACATGGTGAAATTTTCTCTTCTCCTCTGCTACAAAAAATAGAGAATTTTTTTTTCTCGCTCTGATACCACTTTGACGCAAACGCGCCACCCAGGGCACGTCCGATCTCATGGGACCTTCTTCTCTCGGCCCGAAGAACTCAAAGGTTCTTTTATTTCCCTATCAGGAAATCTGCACCCACAATTCTCTTCGGCGCGATCCTCCCTTTTTTACTTTCGGAGGATCGAAACTCACAGCTTCGCGAGCTCGCTATTGACCGCGGGGATCTCAGATCCCCGAGACTCGATGGTCAGTCAAATCGCTGACTTTTCCCCCTGTCAGAAATTTCGCTCTTTTGCGACCTCGCGACCTCACGATCTCGCACCCAAACCTTCGAGTCTTTTTCTTGCGAGGTCCCGATATGCGATCCCATGTGTGGATCCAATGGTCCTCCGACGATCCAGGTCCAATGGCTATTACCTTCTCGCCTCTCGCGTCCTCGCGAATTTGGACACCCAATGCCTGGGCCTTTGCCTAGTGAACTCCCGAGTTCGCGAGATCACCGATCTCTACCACTTTTCCTCTACGGATGGACGGCTCCTGTCCTCTCGCTACTTCGCCTCTCGTGACTTGGACTACCCAACACTTGAGTTCTCAACCGTTGAACTCCCGAGATGTGAGAACACCAATTTCTTCCACCTGTCCTCTACAGATGGATGGCTCAAATCTTCTCGTTACTTCTTGGACTTGAGAACCAACGGCCCAAATTTTATCGATTGATCCAACGACTATCCACCTTTCGCTTCTCGCGTCCTCATGACTTTTAACACCAAACGTTTGGGCTCTCACCCTGCGAACTCCTGAGTTTGCGAGATCCCTGATCTCTGACACCTTTCCTCTTTAGATGGACGGTCCACACTCTCTCGCCACTTCGCGACTTAGAGCACCCAACACTTGGGCTCTAAACTTGCAAACTCCCGAGATGCGAGTTTACCGATTTTTGCCACCTATCCTCTCGAATGGGTGGCTACGGTCCTCTCGCCACTTCGCTACTCGCGAGGCTAAAGGGTTTCCCCTTTGGTCCTCAAATGTCCGAGTCTGCGAGATGAGGATCTCCTGACACGTGTCCTCCTCAACAAATGGCTCTGATTTTATCGCATCTTGCGATCTTGCTGCCCTGGCTGCACAACCTTTGGGGTTTCAACTCCCAAGTTCTCGATACACGATACCACGTGTAGATCCTACGGCTCCAGTGACTCAGAATCGACAGCTCTGCCCCTCCTGAGCTTCAAATCCTTCGGAATCTTCTCACCTTAACCTCCTTGTACCTCTGCAAGATCCAACGATACCCGGAATCTCGCGAAATCTCTTCAGAAGATTTCGACTGTTGATTCTTTCTCGTATAATCCACAAAATAGAAATAAGTATCTCTCCCCGATATTCCTTCTCCCTTTCACCAACCTGCGATGTTTCTTCGTAACTTCCAATCACACTTATCTATGCTGAATCTTTAGCGACTCATAGGTCTATCCCTCCTGAGCTTTGCTAAATCACTTCAACCTTAATGAGGTTCCTTGCTCGCACTCCTAATGGAAAACCTGCGAACACTTCAACTATTCAAGCTTCCTTGACTCTGCTTATACCCGTAGCAGCAGTCCTTAAATACTTCTTCTCAGTTTCACGACTAAGGCTTCTCCTTAGCCTGCGCACTCCTTGCACGGCTCTAGCAACCCACTTTTTACCTCTTTCTGTTTTGAGAACAAGAGTTAAACTACTGGGCCTTCATCAACGCACTCCTTGCGGATGTATTCAACTGCACCCCTTGCAGGAATCTCCTGGCTCAGATAGAGAAACAATTGAAACTCATTCCATCTCTCCTTCAGATTTCAGTTTGAAACATGAAATCACATGCACAACATATACAAAGCAAATGCATAACAAGAAAGAAAACATTCATAAGCATAACATAAATAAACAGAGAAAACAACCCAAATCATGTGCTTGAATCAAAGCTTCATTCTATTAATTCAAATGCCTATACATGGGTGTTCTTCATACAACATTCTTTGCATGCTCTTCTCTCTTGCTTCCATATACTACAATGATACAATGAGGGTGTCTATATCCGTTTTCCCTCTCGGACTCTAAAACTGTCTAATCTAGAAATAAATCATATCTATCTGCATTAACTAGATTAAATGCCTCCTATCTACTTCAGACAAGAGAGTATGGCTCGAGGTCTGATACAATATAGAAAAGGCGCTCCTTCATAAATGGTTCATTGAAGACTTGCGCTACAATCCCAAAGCACTTTCAAAAATTTGGATTTGTTTATCCAGTTGATATTCACTTGATGCGCTGGCTCGCTTGATGAGTTGGTGATGCTCCTGCATCACTTATGGTTGGTATATTGGGCTACTCAATCTTGATAAATTGTGAAGCAAGAAATGCAGAGAGAAAAAGAATAGAGCAGAAAACTGTATTCAATGTATTAAGAATGTAAGAAAAAAGTACAATGAGAAGAGTTAATGAAGAAGTACTATGCAAAGGGAAATAGCTGAGCTAAATAGGCTCAACCAAATCAGGAAAATAAAAGTACAGCTGGCGAGGACAACTAGCAGTGTACAATCAGCCTGTTGAGGTAACATTATATTTAACACTCCCTCTTAAACTCAACAGTTACAAACATCAGCACTGATTATGCCCAAGTGTTGTCTTTGAAAATCAAAAACAGATTTTCCTAGTGGCTTTGTGAAGATATATGCGAGCTGATCTCGAAAACCACAGAATTGAAGTGCAATATCACCATTATTGACTAGCTCACGGATGAAGTGAAAGTGAGTGTTAATGTGTTTGATTTTCTTATGAAACACATGATTTTTGGATAGAGCTATTGCTGAAGTATTGTCACAGAAAATAGGAGTTGGATCCTTTTTTGTATGTGACATATCTTTCAACATTGTTCTCAGCCACACAGCTTGAAAGGAAGTTGAGGTAGCAGCGACATACTCTGCCTCTGCAGAAGATATTGAGACAATTGGCTACTTCTTTGATGCCCATGAAATCAGGTTCGAGCCCAGGTGAAAAAAATGTCCTAAGGTGCTTTTCCTGTCATCTAGGTTGCCTGTAAAATCACTATCTGTGTAACCAGATAGTTGATTACTATCAGATTTAGTGTACCATAAGCCAAAATTGAGAGTTCCTGCAACATATCTCAGAATTCGATTCGCCATTTTCCACTGAGAATCTTTGGGAGATTCCATGAATCTGGAAACAAGGCTAGCTGCATACATAATATCCGGCCTAGTTGCTGTAAGATACAACAAACTGCCTATTAAACTTTTGTACAGGGTAGGGTCTATTGTAGGGCCTTCATCTTTCTTGCTCAATTTTGTGCCTAGAGGTATAAGGGTTTTTGCTGGATTGCATTCTTCCATGCGAAATCTTTTGATGATGTCTGCTGCATACTTTTTCTGATAGACAAAAATGCCTTTGGTTGATTGATCAACCTCAATCCCTAAAAAATATTTCATGATGCCAAGATTTTTCATCTCAAACTCATAT
>JASDQU010682957.1:17874-57180 GCA_032191745.1 Picea mariana
GTTAAAAAAAAAAAAAAATAATTGTATAATCTATGCTATTTCGTGTAAAAATTGGATAATGTGATACTTCACATTATATATTTTTTATATTCTATAAGATCACTCATAATGTTCGTTGACGTATGCTCTTCAACAATATCTCATGCTTGCGTGGAATTCTCGTTGCCATGTGGAATGCTTGCTGAGGTTTTTATTTCGCCACCGTTTTTTTTTTTCTTAATGAATTAAACTATTTTCTCTTCGGATAAAGTGTTTCGACTCTCATAAACAAGAAATTGAATATTTTATTATTGTTAATTAATAAATAAGAAAATTGAATCTCTTAGTAGTGTGAATTAATAAACAAGAAACACATGTTTCTAATAATTAAGTTCACATTGTAAATTAATTAATAAACTTATGATTTTTTAGGAAGAAACACATGTTCTTAATCATTAGTTTCACAATGTGAATTAGTAAGTGGATTAATTTATTTATTCTTAATACATTTTGATAATTATATTTTGTTTACTTTTAAATTTTAAACTTTTATAAAGTAGATTAAAATTCATTAATATATATTTTTATATAATTTTCAGATATAAATATAGATATGGAGTTTTAATATAAAGTTTTATTAAATTTGAATCTAGCATTTTATACTAAAAGAAGTGGGTTTTATTTATTAAATAATTTATTTCTCTTTTAATTTAATTTAAGTTAGATATTATCATCCACTAAAAACAAAAATTGACTCAAAACATTACAAAGAATACAATATGTAAAAACAACAATAGGAAGTTTAAAACCTATCGCAATGAATACCTAGAAAAAATAAAAACAACCTAAAAGGGAAAAGAGAAAATCACTCAGAAGTACCACTGCAATGCGATGGGAAGAATGAAGCATCTCAAAAGGAAGGTGGTTTCTTGTGCAAAATTTGTTATTAAGCGAAGCATTTTTCACATTCAAGACCATAAATAAAAATGTGTTGGATGTGAGGTTATGCGAGTCATCAGTTCTATGATGTCTTGCAGGTCTACCATGTGCTCTTGGAAGTTGGCTATGGGGCCTCTTCCTACTAGTGTTAGAGTGTTGGAATTAAGACCTAATTGACTCATTGAATGTAGATTTGGGGCATTGGCCTCTTGTAAGTCGTCGATGAAGATCAAATATACCTTGGGAAAGAGGGTTAAGCACCACTGATCCTCATAAATCGTGAGTCTCTAGAGAGAAACAAGTGAATCTCCATAGTGACAAAAGAATCGTATTCCAATCTTGCAGTAGGGAGAGCATTTGAATACAAAATAGTCATCGGTCTTAGGCTCTGAGTAAATTTTACAAATGTCATGTTCCTAAGGAATATGGTGATTTATCTCAATGAAAAAATGGTGGTAGAAAACTTTGAGTTGGATGAGAGGGATCTTCATGCTACAAAGTAATTAGATTTTTCCATCCCTTATGAGTTGGATGATCCCATCCATATCTTGGTATACAACTCTGAATAATGTTGAATTTTGGAAGAAAGTGGTTCTCTAGGTTCAAACCATGTGGACTAAAGATAACCTATATAAATCTTAGTACAAATACCCTTCTTTATTTTTCCTTTAACAGGACCGAGAGCATCCACTTAAAATATGCTAGGTGGTATGCTATTATCAAGGTCAATGAGGTGAAGCAATAAAGAGGCTCACATACCAACATTAATCATTTTCACACTCTAACGGCTCCATAGAAACACTTTAGAGATATAGATATCTAAGAAGAGAATTATGTGTGTTGCCCATTTGTTTAACTATGTGTATCATCATAACCACATGAAAGATCACTAAAGTAATGAGTGGGGCTCTATAAATTTTGCAAGATTGACAGCATGCAACACTTATCTATTAGCATTAAAACTTTTAGATCACACTGTGGAAAGCACTCTCTCTAATCTATTTAGGTTACTCCATGAAGATATGGTCCCTAAACATCATACCCATACACAAGAAAAGGTGTAACTTTATTTATTCAAAATGTTTCTTTGGAACAAGTTAATAAGTGGACAAAATCACCTATTTTTGCTTGAATATAATCTTTTAAATTTGACCATAAATTTATAAAAAGCCATAATTTACTTGATTAATGAGAATTTTAAACATGAAACTTTATAAAAAATTTGTCCCATTTTAAAATTTCCTAAAATTTTAAAAATCAAAATAAAACTTTATTTAAAAAAAATATAAACTCCCTTCAAAAAATCAAATTTGTTTACCTCAAAATTCATTCCATATTAATTTCTTAAAAAAAAATCTACCTCTTAACAAATTAAGTTTCTACACTCATTAAATTACTCCATTTTCTAATTAATACATGTACGATAAATCTCTGTGAAGTGGTATGCAGCTATGGCTAGGGTTTACCCTAGTCGCAGGTTGCACTAGAGTTTTTTTTTCTCTTGTCCACCTCTCCCGCCAAATTGTTTGTCACAGGCCTCGCGATTCTGTGGTCGGGCAGTGGAATCAACCGACACTTCAATTCACCATGTGACACCACAATCATTCATTTATCGGTTAAACCACAATAACTTACTTGATTCGGAATATGCCTATGCCTTATCTTCGTTATTTTATTTTATGTTTGTTTCTTACATACTTAGCTCATGTGACAGTAAACTAAAACATCCATACACAATACAACTGAAATCTGATGTGGACGGCTAAAACCGCCTAACACACATAAACTTTGTAATGAACAAAAGAACAGGGCATGTGATCCATATTTAGGATCAGAATGAATTGATTACCAATCTGAATACTAAGAACAAAGATATGAAGAACAACACATATATCCAGTGAACAATATCTTCTATTGAATAAATGAATAGGTTGAAACTATAAAACTGCAGAATTGAAACACTTGTTCAAATGTAGCGATCTCTTAGAATAGATGTGGCTTCTATGCACATCCATATAAGAAGAATGATTGCAATGAGGCTCCAGAGGCCTATTTAACATTACTCGTGAATGCCAAAAACCTGTATATCCAAAAATTTAACCCTAGGAGACGAATCACCAAAAGTTATGTGGGCCCCTATGGGAAAGTTGGTACCTCAACTTATCGGGGTCGAAAAATTTTCATATGACCTCTGTTTTATGTGCGTGATAGCCTATTGGAAAGGTATATTCAATAACTACACATTACACCATGAAAATCAAACTATGTTTACAGTTTGACTATGGCGAGCCAAAAAAAAACATCATTTAGGGCCCCAAAATGGACATGGAAGTACAACAAGATGTGATGACATGAAAAAATACAAAATATGTCATTTGGATTAGGTTGGAGGCCACCAGTATCTACCTGGAAGATGTGTAAGGCTTCAAATAACCTTGGAAGTGTAGAATCCACAATTACAAAGAAGTACAGAAGAACGTGTTGAACTAAAAATTCTCAAGAGGAGCCAGTTGGAATAGCTGGGTGGCCACCAATATCCACCTGGATTATTCCTCCCCAGTTGGGAATAAATGGTATCCATTGCGTTGAGTCCCCCCATAAGGTGAGGAAACCCTTGTTGAATTTGGCCCTCAATAACCCACTTTCCTTGGTGGAGGAGTTGCCTTGCCTTGACAACCTGATAAAGTTGGATCCTATGTTGGTGAGTTCTCTTGACTTGTGTGTCCATTATCTGATCATTGGATGCATGTTTCATACATTCAGGGTTGATCGCTACTAATTTCAAATGTTTTGAAATCTTTGAGGTGTCCAATAATGGTGGAAAATATGGTTGAGGAAGGTCCACATTGAACATTGGGTGCAAGCCAAGGAAGGGAGGAGTGTTAAGCTCAAAAGCATTGATATCCACAGCCTTGGTGATGGTGTAAGTCCCATAGAAAAGTGGTGAGACCTTCTGATGGGGCCCTATAAGATGCTCCTTCTACAAATGTAACCAGACCTTGTCTCCAACCTGAAACTGGTCCAGTAATCTGTGTTGATCATGGCGGTGCTTGTACTTAGCATTGGTTTTCTGCAAAATCTCCTAGACATGTTGGCGGATGTGTTGAATCTGCTCAATGAATCTGGTTTCTTTTTCGGTCTCATACTGAACATGGGAAGCGTATGTCTATGTGGTTGCAAGAGGTAGTGCAAAATCAATGGGACCCAAGGTTTGTAATTCTATTCCCACCTTAAATGGGCTATGGCCGGTGGAGCTATGGAGAGCCCTATTGTAGCTGTGTTGAACATAGGGGAGACTGTCATCCCATGTACAGGGATGATTATAGTTGTACATGCGCGAGATGTGAAAAATCATCCGATTGACAACCTATGTTTGGTCATCTATTTGGAGGTGGAAAGAAGTGGATCTAGTGAGCTTGGTGTCCAATAGTGACCAGAGACTTGATAAAAATGTGTTGAGGAACCTGCTATCCCAGTCGGAGATGATGGTCTTTGTTATCCCAAAATGGACCCACACTCGTTCGAAGAAGAGCTTGGAAGTATCTGTCATTATGATGTTCTTCTTGCAGGATATGAGGATGGCCATCTTCAAAAATTGATCAATGACACAAAATATACAATAATTGCTTTTCTTGGTTGATGGAAGGCCAGAAATGCAATACATCTAGATGGATTCTCAAGGCTTCTCGGGGGTAGAAAGAGGGGTGTATAAGACTTGTTTCTTAATGGATGGCATGGAAATGGCACATGCAGTGTAAGATATGATATACTTGATGACATCATGTCGAAGTTTTGGCCATTAAAAATGTTTCTGAAGAATGAACACAGTTTTCTCCACGCCAAAATGTCCTTCCATCTGACTGTAGGGGTCTTCCCAAATCATCTTTGCACACTCTCTTGCGGGAAAAGAGAGATGGAACAGATGGCATAACAACCCATCATGAATGTGAAACTCAATGACAGTCGTGCCCATACCCAAGTGTTGATAGGTGGTGGCGAAGTTTAGATCTTGTTGATAAAGTTGGGGCCACTCAAATGCCTCATGTCTACAGGAATAGAGCACAGTGGTGAGTGCATCCATGGGAGGTCAAGTGAGGTAATCAGCAACATGATTTGTGCTCCTTGTCTTATACTTGATGTTGAGATGGAACTGTTGTAGGTAGGTGGGCCAATTTTGATGGTGTTCATTCTGCAACTTCCCCTGTGTCTAAATGAAATGTAGAGGCTTGTGATTTGTGTGGGTGTGTTATCCCTGTTTTCTAGGGATAATTAGGAGATCATGTCTCGAGGCCCACAAGTCCTAGACATGGAGTACCGAGAGCAGGATTGACCTGAGCATGGCCCTGGAGGGCCCATCCTTCTTTTTCTTTGCCAGATTTTTCCTATCAGCAAAAAAAACATCCATCACCATCGGCTTGGACTTTCATCAAAGAAGACTCTTGCTGCATGAGGTAATTGGTCCAGGTATCATGGTATGTGTCATTTTTTATCATTATAACTTATAGATATATGCATCTCCTTACATTTCTGACAACTGCTTGGATCTTACACTAACTCACTTGACCATTGTTGGGGGGGTTGACGGGGTGCCCTAGCAAGCTTGTATCCATAAGTTTTGGTTAGCCACCAAGGGGGATTTGAAGAGCCATCGTCCACTCCCACCATACTATCATTTTGCATCTTATCTCCCATACATCCATCAAATTCCCCTAGTCTGAGCATTAGGATGACCTATTTGAGGGGTTACACTTTGTCCTGTGGGAAGAAGGGGCTAAAGGCCCAGGGGGTAAAAGCAGCTGGTAAAAGATAAAAGACATAGGAAATAAAACCTAGAGATACCTCGCCCAGGGATCCCCGAGAAGGCAATTAAAGGCCTCTCGATAAGAAACAAAGGGGACCCAAAGAAAAATAATAAAACAAGGCCTAACCAAGAGGATGGGAGGTCTCATCACGAGCTGACCCATTATGTTCATAGGTATCTAGCAGTATGACGTTGCCATTATCTGGTCACCACGCCAGGGCAATGACCGTTGGTTGCATGGCCAAGGGAAAGGGGGTCTCATCACAAGCCAGCCTTATCATTTCTACGAAAATACTAGTGGGTAATATTGTCAGCTCTGGTCACCACACCAAGGTAGTGTCCTCTGGTCATATCTTGAAGCAAAAAAGAAAGAAAAAGGTAATGAATAAAGAAAGAATAAAGGAAATAAAAGGGCTTGGAAAGAACTGCATCCAGGAAAGGTAAAGCTCGCCTCCTACAAAGGCACCCATGGATAATACCTACCCCTGGTCTTCACTGTGTCTGGAAATCCTTAAACCATACCATCTCATCTTACATGGCTTGAATGATATCCTTTGGAAACTTTCATCTTCTTGTGGATGCTGGCCCAATAGGTTATTCTGTCTCTTTCTTCAACTTTGTATAGTAGATTAGTGTAATATCATTGAGCTATTAGAGGATATGCTAGGGGTTTTATGCATGTATTTGATAAATTTAATGATGAAATATGTTTGACATTGCTATGATCCCGAGGACTGATGAGCCCATGGAGGGAAAAGTTTTTGATGTGCAGGACCATCCCCGACAGACAGGTACCAGTGGACCGGTACACATGGGGAGATGGTTAGCTTGGACCTCCATGAGGCTGAAGAGACCATCAGATGGTTGTTGGGATGGCAGAGATAGGACAGTGTTATGATGATCCTTTGCACATGGAGAAAAGAAGGACGTTCCACCCAGGACGCTTTGGCTGAGCACGACCTAGGGGGGATCACCCACTTCAGATGGAATGTTTTCCTCTTGATGGATAGGACGTCACCTAGGAGAGTTGGACATTATCTTGAGCGTGTGGCAGTGTGATGAGGTTACTATCACATGTAACAACTTGGAGGAGCCCTAAAAGGGATAACGTCTGAGTTCTGGATGCTGGATATGCCCAAAAAGGGACAACGTCTCCCTCAGGAGGGCTTGACGTCCCACCTTTTGCTCATTTTATGTCATTTATCTAGCAGCTAATGTAAAAACAGTGTAAATTTTGTAGTCAGCCTTGTCGATTGTTTTAATGACCTATTTTGTAAATTAAAGGTCATGGATTGATATATATTGAGGATGTTTTTCCCTCATTTGAACATAACACAACTCACTCTCTTGTGAGATCTCAAAACTTGCACCCTAGTTTGGGTAATTTTGGTGTTTTAAGTGAGGTGTTACTCTTGGAGGAGGATTTCTCTTGGAATTTATGGCTTTTCTCTCATGGAAGGTTTACAACTAGGGTTTGATTATGCTTTCTTCATGATATGTAAGTGAAATTTTCATGCAAAACTTCTTGAGTGAATGGTTGTAGGCTTAATTTCTTACATTTTGCTATTATATTGCTGAATCTCAAAACCCTAGGTAGCAAGCACACAAGTAGGTCATTGCTATATGTCCCCATGTTGAGAAATAGTTTTCAGCCATTGAAAGAAGAAGATATAGCCTAGTCGTTGCTACACTTTTCATTCTTTTTTCTGAGCTAGTTTTTTTGAAGTTATAGGATGAAAAGAGGAGATGTCCTAGGCCTAGTTGCACTACACCTAGGGTTTCACCTTCTAGGGTTCGAAGGCCTTGCTTTTGCAACACCTTCTCCCTTAAATTTATACTTTGAAGCTAGCTGTTTTTCCAAGTGTATTTAGAGAAGGAGGAAGGAGCACGAGGCCTTGCTTAAGCAACATCGGAGTGAGCCTCCTTCCCCTAGGGTTTTGATTCTAGGGCCCTGCCATTGCAACACCTTGGAACCCTACCTTCCAGTCTCTAAGTTTGAAACCTCCCGAGACTTTTGGCCCTTGCTTTGACTCCATTTACCCTAAGGCACTGGTAATTTGTCAAACGTTGAGCTTGTAGTGTGCAAAATCATCTTTTAAACTTTAATTTTTTGAAACCCTAACTAACGCCAACGCTGCTAACCTAGGCTGACGTCATACTTGACGTAGCAATCTTTTGAATAATAAATAAGCAATTAAATGATGACGTCAAGCATTTACTGAACAAGTTATTGATTGGATATACTATAGGCTTGGTCATTTTGGTAGATATTGATGAATTGGTGATCTTTCATAGGCTATTTGGCAGAACGTTGACTTCATCTTATCTATTACATTGCTTATTAAATAAAATCAAATAGTTAAGAAGTACTAATTCTTTGAGTTATAGCTTGCAAATATACATATTGTGTTGTTATTATATTGTTCCAGGCAGGTATTTTCAACAGGGACTTCACTTCTTTATTGGCTGATTAGCCGGGCTATCTGATACTGGTGGTAACCTGCGAGGAGGGAAATCTTAATACTTGACCTTGTATCCATTGCCTCTTCAAACCCCAAGTTACCGGGGACGTCTCCCCTGGGATAACCTCCCTAAACAGAAAGGAATTCCCCATCGAGGTGACACTGGGTGGGGAAGGTCCCTGTTACGCCAGTTTGTCCTCTATCCTATAGCATGTGACCTTTAAATACAAACTGCGCGATAACATTTTGGCACCGTTGCCGGGGAACAATGAGTCAATTCTCCTCAGATGACAAACCTTTTCAGTAAGCCTTTTATGATTTCAAACTAGGGTGTTTCCCTTTTATGATTTCAAGCAAATCATCTAGTGACTCCACAAATAGCTAATGATGACTCGTAGTGGACGTCAGTATATACCTTCATCTACTACTATGACCTCCACAAATCCTATCACCCCTGTAAGTTATCCCAAATAGTCTCATAAAGAACTCTTTGTCCCTCTAAGCTTACCTAACACCCAAGGGGGGTTACATGATCTACCTAAGAAGGTCGAGTCCTGGATACCTAAGTTCCCAGGGGAAGATGGATCCTTTGGAAACTCTCATTGGAACGACTTCTGTGATGCGTTCGAGTTTCACCAATCCGGACAAGAACACCCCGATGTATTTTTAAGGCTCTTTGTGAGCTCACTCACTGGAAGTGCCAGAAGATGGATTAACAAATTCCCAAAAGGAAGCATTAAAACCCCTGAAGATATTAAACAAGACTTCCAGAAAAATTGGTGTGAAAAGGAAAGCATGGATTCCCTTTACTCTCAATACACTAATATTTGCAAAGCCTCTAGCGAGGGCATTAGGGATTTCAATGATAGGTTCAACCTCTTACTCAAGAAGATCAGGCCTAGTTTCTCAGAAGAAGTTGTCCTCCAACACTACTTGAACTCGTTGGAAGGAGTTTTGTAGTTTACTCTCAAAGATCTGTCACCCTCTACTCTAGAAGAAGCACAAAACTTTGCTTGCTAGATTGAGCAGAACCTTGAGTTCGAAGACTACATCAATCAAGTCAATCTCTCGCACAATAATGACCCCAAGGAATCTAGTAATAAGGATGTCCTCGAAGCTGAGCCTGAGTCCTTAGAAATTCTTGAAGTAGGACTCATGCCTCCCAAAAGGAAATGGAACACAACTTTCTCAAATACAAACAATGTTCTGAATGCCTCAATACAACATAATCCATCCGAGGATTTGGGCATGGCCACTCACAAAAAACATAACTTTGAAGATGCCTTGTTTGTCTTGGACACACCGATGTTGGAAGATAAAGATATGAGTGAAGCTGATAAGTCTCAAGAAACTAATCCAAGCATTAGTATGTCTTGTATCCTGCAAAGGGTTAAAAGGATTCGTGAAATGTTAGAAATTTCTTTTCTAAAAAAGCAGGACTCAGATGACCGATTGCCTTTTGAGGAGATTCCCACACTATTACATACTAGTCATTCTGAGAAGGATGAACAAACACCCTTTTCAATGGATCCATACTTGTTTCAAGATTGTCCCACTTTTCCCTTGATAGGAGAATACACAGATTGGGGTGATTATCCTGATGATGCCTCTAATACCTTGGAAGATTCAGACGAAGATGGCTATCCAATATAGAGAAAAATTAATTTCGTTGAGTGGAACAAATTTTTTTTCAAAGACATAAAAGTTCCAAGCACCATTATTGTGGATGAAAACCCTTAGTGTTTCAATGCAGTGAAGCACATTGGGAACATGAATGTCCTTACAGTAGTGGTGGACATCAACAGGTAAAAAATATAGACTACTTCATAGAAGGCCCTCAAATAAATATCACCGCTGAAGAGCATCAAGAGGCCATCAAAGAAGAAACCAGGTCAGCCAGGATGGCGGTAATAAACAAACTAGACCAGGAATCAAAAGAGAATCTAAAGAAACAAGAGTTCTAGGTGTATAGAAGAAAGAAGTTGGACCAACCTTCCACTAACCAAACAAAAAACCCACCTGTGGATGTAATCTTTCCTAAAACATCCAATACTGAAAGGGTTAATCTGAATTTTGACCTTGAAGGGGCATTATTCAAGGTGCTTGTAACCATCCCTTGGAGAGAAGTCATCAAGGTACCATCTATCAAAGAGCGATTTGAAAACTTTTTCCAAGGATCAGATGGGCCATTGAAAGATGGAACTATTGGTCGTATCCAGAATGTACCTGTAACTACAACTTATGAGCAAGAGTCCAGTGATTTCATCAAAGATAACAAAGCACGTGACAAAACCGGGCCGACTCCTCATAAATTTTATCCGGAAGATACGCCTTTTGCAAAAGAGGAAAATTCGAATCAGATTGAATGGCCCACAAAAGAAGAATGCCAACAACTATGGACGAGCTCAAAGCTCAGGAATCAGAGACTGTGAAAATACTAAAGAAGGTGGAAGATGATGTACGAATCCATCCTTCATAGCAAGAAATCTTTATAGCAGAGTCCCACCCACCTCCCTCTATACAATACTCTAGGATTATTCAAGGAACAACTAATTTCAGAGTCAGAGAGTACATGGAGGGAGACATGGTCTGGATGTGGGATGCCAATAAAGGGAAGCCTACTAATATCAAAGAAAACAATCATTTTTGGCTTGGACCTTTTAAGGTCGGAAGGAAGTCAGTTAATGACTCCTATTACCTGTCTACACTAGAGGGAAGAAGGCGCACAGTGCCCGTCAGCGAACACCTCCTCAAACCCCACCAGGGTGGGGTAACCTAACTCTACAGGTAAGTATAGGCATTTTTCATGTATTATACCATCTGCATTTCATGTTTGTTTCTTCATATGAATTTTGATTGTTTTATTTCATATGTATACATGTTATATTTTGTGGGGTGGCAATACCACCCCACCTTTGTTGCTGATGTATCTTTTCGAGTGTGAGCAGGCCTGTAGGTTTATGCCAGAGATGCTGAGGTTCTCATGCGCTCCACGGTAAGCACATGTCCCCAAGTTGGAGCCAGATGTTATGTTCATTTTCTAGGGATAACTAGGAGATCATGTCTCGAGGCCCACAGGTCCTAGACATGGAGTACCAAGAGCAGGATTGACCTGAGCATGGCCCTGGAGGGCCCATCCTTCTTTTTCTTCGCCAGATTTGTCCTGTCAGAAACAACAACATCCATCACCATAGGATTGGAATTTCATCAAAGAAGACTCTTTCTCGATGAGGTAATTGGTCCAGGTATCATGGTATGTGTCATTTTTTATCGTTATAACTTTCAGATATATGCATCACGTTCCTTACATTTTTGAAAAATGCTTGGATCTTAAACTAACCCACTTGACCATTGTTGGGGGGATTGACGGGGTGCCCTAGAAATCTTGTATCCATAGGTTTTGGTTAGCCACTAGGGGGAATTTGAAGAGCCATCGTCCACTCCCACCATACTATCATTTTACATCTTATCTCCCATACATCCATCCCATTCCGCTAGTTCGAGCATTAGGATGACCTATTGAGGGGTTACACCTTGTCCTATGGGAAGAAGGGGCTAAAGGCCTAGGGGGTAAAAGCAACTGGTAAAAGATAAAATTCATAGAAAATAAAACCTAGAGATGCCTTGCCCAGGGATCCCCGAGAAGAAAATAAAAGGCCTCTCGATAAAAAACAAAGGGGACCCAAATAAAAATAATAAAAAAAGGCCTAACCAAGAGGATGGGAGGTCTCATCACGAGTCGGCTCATTATTTTCATAGGTATCTGGCAGTATGACGTTGCCATTAATTGGTCACCACGCCAGGGCAATGACCCTTGGTTGCATGGCCAAGGGAAAGGGGGTCTCATCATGAGCCATACTTATCATTTCTATGAAAATACTAGTGGGTAACACTGTCAGCTCTAGTCACCACGCCAAGGCAGTGTGCTCTGGTCAGATCTTGAAGAAAAAAGAAAGAAAAAGGTAATGAATAAAGAAAGAATAAAGGCAATAAAAGGGATTCGAAAGAACTGCATCCAGGACAAGTACAACTCGCCTCCTACAAAGGAACCCACGAATAATACCTACCCTTGTTCTTCATTGTGTCTGGACATCCTTAAATCATACCATCTCATGTTACATGGATTGAATGACATCCTTTGGAAACTTTCCTCTTGTTGTGGATGCTAGCCCAATAGGTTATTCTGTCTCTTTCTTCAACTTTGTATAGTACATCACTGTAATATCTTTGAGCTATTAGAGGATATGCTAGGGTTTTTATGCATGTATTTGATAAATTTAATGATGAAATATGATTGACATTGCTATGATCCCAAGGACTGATGATCCCATGGAGGGAAAAGTTTTTGATGTGCAGGACCATCCCCGACGGACAGGTGCTAGTGGACCGGTACACATGGGGAGATGATTAGCTCAGACCTCCATGGGGCTGAAGAGCCCATCAGATGGTTGTTGGGATGGCAGAGACAGGACAACTTTATGATGATCCTTTGCACATGGAGAAAAGAAGGACGTTCCACCCAGGACGCTTTGGTTGAGCATGGCCTAGGGGGAATCACCCACTTCAGATGGAACGTTTTCCTCTTGATGGACAGGACGTCACCTAGTAGAGCTGGACATTATCTTGAGCATGTGGCAGTGTGATGAGGTTGCTAGCATGTGTGGAAGCTTGGAGGATCCCTAAAAGGGCTAACGTCTGACTTCTGGATGCTGGATATGCCCAAAAAGGGCCAACGTCTCCCTCAGAAGGGCTTGACGTCCCACCTTTTGCTCATTTTATGTCATTTATCTAGCAGTCAATGTAAAAATAGTGTAAATTTTGTAGTCAGCCTTGTCGGCTGTTTTAATGACCTATTTTGCAAATTAAAGGTCATGGATTGATATATATTGAGGATCTTTTTCCCTCATTTGAACATAACACAAATCACTCTCTTGTGAGATCTCAAAACTTGCACCCTAGTTTGGGTAATTTTGGTGTTTTAAGTGAGGAGCTACTCTTGGAGGAGTATTTCTCTTGGCATTTATGGCTTTTCTCTCATGGAAGGTTTACAACTAGGGTTTGATTATGCTTTCTTCATGATATGTAAGTGAATTTTTCATGCAAAACTTCTTGAGTGAATGGTTGTAGGCTTAATTTCTTACATTTTGTTATTATATTGTTGAATCTCAAAATCCTAGGTAGAAACCACACAAGTAGGTGATTTCTATATGTCCCCATGTTGAGAAATAGTTTTCAGACATTGAAAGAAGAAGATATAGCCTAGTCATTGCTACACTTTTCATCTTTTTTCTGAGCTAGTTTTTTTGAAGTTATAGGTTGAAAAGAGGAGACGTCCTAGGCCTAGTTGCACTACACCTAGGGTTTGAAGGCCTTTCTTTTGCAACACCTTCTCCCTCAAATTTATACTTTGAAGCTAGCCGTTTTTCCAAGTGTATTTAGAGAAGGAGGAAGGAGCATGAGGCCTTGCTGAAGCAACACCGGAGTGAGCCTCCTTCCCCTAGGGTTTTGATTCTAGGGCCCTGCCATTGCAGTGCCTTGGAACCCTACCTTCCAGTTTCTAAGTTTGAAACCTACCGAGACTTTTAGCCCTTGCTTTGACTCCATTTACCCTAAGGCACTGGTAATTTCTCCAATGTTGAGCTTGTAGTGTGCAAAATCATCTTTTAAACTTTAATTTTTTAAAACCCTAACTAACCCTAATGCTACTAACCTAGGCTGACATCATACTTGACGCAACAACCTTTTGAATAATAAATAAGCAATTAAATGATGATGTCAAGCATTTACTGAACAAGTTGTTGATTGGATATACTATAGGCTTGGTCATTTTGGTAGATATTGATGAATTGGTGATCTTTCATAGGCTATTTGGCAGAATGTTGACTTCATCTTATCTATTACATTGCTTATTAAATAAAATCAGATAGTTAAGAAGTACTAACCCTTTGATTTATAGCTTGCAAATATACATATTGTGTTGTTATTATCTCGTTCCAGGCAGGTATTTTCAACAGGGACTTCACTTCTTTATTGGTTGATTAGCCGGGCTATCTGATACTGGTGGTAACCTGCGAGGAGGGAAATCTTAATACTTGACCTTGTATCCATTGCCTCTTCAAACACCAGGTTACCAGGGACGTCTCCCCTCGGCTAAACTCCCTAAACAGAAAGGACTTCCCTATCGAGGTGACATTGGGTGGGGAAGGTCCCTGTTACGCCAGTTTGTCCTCTATCATATAGCCTGTGACCTTTAAATACAAACTGCGCGATAACAGGGTGATTGTCTCCTTTTCCATAATGTAATGTTTCCATTGATGACAGGATTGTACAATGGAATATATTTCCTTATCATAGGTGGTGTGTTTCTGGACAGTATCTAAAAGTGTCTCACTATGATACTCCCTCGAATGACCATGTTGAGTGAGAACTATGCCTAAAACATATTCAGATGCATAAGTCTCAATCTCGAATGGTTGTTGCATATCGAGCAAGGAGAGTATTGGAGTTGAGCATAAGTGATGCTTCAGATTATCAAATGCTCATCGTTCTTCCTTCCTCCACACAAAATTTTCCCTGCCACTACCCTTGGTCACATGGCTGAGGGCCCATGTAATATGGGAGAATTGGAACATGAACCGTTGGTAGAAGTTTTCTAGTCCCAAGAAGCTTCGAAGCTCAGTTAGTGTGGTTGGGGCTGGCTAGTCACAAATGACTTGGATCTTAGAGTGATAAACATGTACCCCATGCTCATCAACAATGTATCCCAATTATTGGACCTTGTTCATGCCAAAGGAATATTTTTCTAAGTTGGCATATAGCTTGTGTTGCCGCAAAGTGATCAAAACCTGTTGAATATGATGCATATGCTCCTCCAAGGTTTTGTTGAAGATGAGGATGTCATCCAAATATATCACCACAAAAGAGTTGGTGAAGGGTATCAATACATCATCCATCAACCTCATGAAAGTGGTTGGTGCATTTTTTAAGCCAAAGGGCATGACCAACCATTCCAACAGACCTTCTTTAGATTTGAAAGTTGTCTTCCATATATCAGTTGGTTCAATGGGAACCTGGTGGTAGCCATATTTTAGGTCAATCTTGCAGAAGAACTTTCCCCCCTTGAGTTGGTTGAGAAGGTCATCAATCCTGGGAATTGGGTATCGGTTCCTAACTATGACTTTGTTTAATGCTCTGTAATCCATGCAGAGTCACTAGGTCCTGTCCTTCTTCTGCAACAATACAATTGAGCTTCCGCAAGGGGAGGAGCTAGATCTGATGTTCCCTATTTTAATAAGCTCTTGGATCTAATGCTTGATTTCGTCATTTTCCATCAACGAGCAATGATAGAATAGGCCATTAGGTAGAGGTGAACCAAGGGCTAGATCAATTTGATGCTTGACTTGGTAGTGCATCGGTACCCCGATGAGTGAGGAGAAGATTTCTTTGTACTATTCCACGATCGCGTCCACTTTCTTATGCTGCAAAGAGAGGCTCTGTGTAGAGGCCACAGATGTGGAAATGACCTTCTTCTTACTATGAGAATGGATGACAAAGAAGAAGAACTTCCTGGTCTGTGAAATGACCTTACTTCATTGCTTAGTAGAGATTAAAGAAATAGTGGTACGAGGCACTACCTCTAGTATCCTGTACAATTGTCTGCCCAAAGCAATAATAACACTGTGAGGACTATATTCATGCACAACATGATGCTTCCATAAATATGGTTGTCCTAAAAGAACATCACAAACTTCAAGGTGAGAAATATCACATGATATCTCATCTTTGAAAGGATTGATGTCGTAGGGAAAACGACAATGTTGGATGACACAGAGATCTCTTCCTTGGAGAAGAAAATCTATGGCGTAGGGTTGTGGGTGTGGTGTCGTCGAAAGTTCCAACCTCTTGATGACCTTTTTTGAGATAAGGTTCTTTTGACTTCCGCTATCAACAATGAAATTAAGTAGAGCCCCCTTTACACACATTTTTGAATGAAAGAGGTGCTCCCCTTCCTCTGGTTCTTTGGATTCACTTGGATGCACTATGGTGGCAGAGATAGTGGCACTGGGTTCAACATCTATAATCTGCTTCTCTCCTTCTGGATTTGATTTAGAGTCAGAATCAACCTCTGACTCGAAATCCTTCATCTTGGCCATGAGTGACTACTTGGAGCGGCATTCCTTAGTGTTGTGCAAAGGGATTTTATGGTATTCATGCCATTTTCCCATGTCCTTCTTCATCTTCTCTTTTCACTTCTTGTGTTACGACTTGGACTAGTTGTCTTGAGAGTGGCTATCTTTTCTCTATCCCTTTCTATGTGGGTTAGGGCCGCATTTTCCCTGCTTTGGCTATAAGGAGTTTGCAGATCCAAACTCTTACCTCTTCTGCTTAAATTTATGCTCGATATTGACAACATATTTATAAGTCATTCCTAATCAGGCGATGTCTAGAAACTCCATTTCTGTTTGAATGTATCTATGCCTCTCAGAGTCTTTGATACCCAATTTGGTGCGCAGGGTATGGAAAATATTGGTGAAATATGGTATTGTCTAGTCCCTTTCTTGACGCAGGGTGGTCCATCTGGTGTACTAGTCCCTGTAGCTTCCAACAGGGTAGTATTGTTCTTTAATGGCATCCCAGAAGGAATTCCATGTAGGGGAAACCACAAATATTAAAGATTCCTCTATGGCCCTTTTCTCAGTGTAAGTGTCCCACCATTCCTTAATATGGCGAATAGCCTTGAGTTTTGTAAAAGTAATATTTTCACTATTGAAAAAATTATGAACCGAAAAATAATATGCAAGAATATTCAACCATTTATCCACAACATCTGCATTTATCAGTCCTTCAAATAATGGAATATAAAAATTTGCATGTACCTTGAAAGGGCTCGCATGGCTTCTTGATGAAGATGCTTATCCTGTGGGAAACCACCGAAGGATCTGAGCAAAGTTGTCCATGATTGTTCCTTTGTCGTATGGGGCTTCCTTGAGAAAAATTTTAAAAGGATCTCCCGCTCCATCATATTTATTTTCGTCTCCCATGGGTTGTTTTCGAGCTCGGCGTGATCGATCTTGCAATGGATCAATTGGTTCAAGTTCCAACTTCTTGTACCCAAATATTCTTTGGGACATCCATGAATAAAAATAAATGAAGAACAGATCGCTCTGATATCATTGATCTAGATTTAGGAGCATACCAAACTGATTAATAGAATGAATAAAATAAACACAGAGATATGAAGAATAACATCGATATCCAATGAAAAATATCTTCTATTGAATAAATGAAATAGGTTGAAACTATAAAACTGTAGAACTGAAACACTTGCTCGAATGGTGGTAGCTATCTATGATAAGAGATGTAGATTCTACGCTCATCCATCTAAGAATAATGATTACAATGAGGCTCCAAAGGCCTTTTAACATTACTCATGAATGCCAAAACCCTAGACATCCAAAAACTTAACCCTAGGAGACGAAACACCAAAATTTATGTGGGCCCCTATGGGTAAGTTGTCACCTCAACTTCCCAAGGTAGTAACATTTGCATACGACCTCTGTTTTAGGCACGTGATAGCCCATTGGAAAGGTATTTTCGAGAAATACAAATTACTCTGCCAAAATCTGACTCTGTCTATAGTTTGACTGTGGTGAGCCAAAAAAACATTGTTTAGGGCACCAAAATGGCCCTGGAAGTACAAGATGTGATGAAATGAAAAGATATAAAATAAGCTAGTTGGATCAAGTGGGAGGCCACCAGTATCCACCTAGAATATGTGTAGGGATTCCAACAACGTCGGAGGTATAGAAACCACAATTACAAAGAAGTACAAAAGAATGTGTTAAATTAAAAATTGTTAAGAGTAGCTAGTTGGAATAGGTGGGTGGCCACCAATATCCACCTAGATCATCATTCCAAGCCAAAGGCTTGTGCAATGTAGAAATTCTACACAAGATGAGCTTCCACTATGTTTACCAAAAACATGAACTTTGTCTTAGCCTTGCTCGCCCTTCCTTTCCACTTGCAGTTCTACTCCTAGATCACTTTGACCCTTCACAAGGTTAATACTTTCCTGCTTCCATGAATTCTCCCTTTGCGCGAATTGGTCGTAGCCTCAGATCAACTTGCCACTTGCCTTACTCGAAATTATCTTTACCTCAAATTGTATTGCCACTTGAACTAGCCAACATGCCTTGATCAAGGTGACTTAACCGAATCTGAACTTTCTTGCCAACTTTTACTTGTTACTTTTCAAAATGGGCACTCTCTTCATTATATATGCACAATCTCTCTTCAATAAGTGAGCCTGTTTAACCTAGAGCGTCACATCCCTTCATTTTTGGAAGCCAACATTTAAACTGGGCATGCGCCCCCTTTGGTGGGCACCCGCCACATGTTTCACACATTGATTATTTTGCACATATTTTCCTAAGATCATATTCTTCATAGGCACAGGTCCTTTCATCATGCTCTACCCATGGATGGCTGACTAATCGTGTTTCTTACTTGGGACCCCAAGTCAAGTGCGTTGCGCATGACCAACCTGTCTCTTGGCTTGGCATCTACAACTTGTCCGGTTGTTGGGAAACTTACCTTGGCATGTGCCGAAGGCTAGGATCATTTCCAATGTTCATTTGGTTGGCTCCCCTTTATGCACCCAAGGCATCCATGTTATGCAACCCTTCATTTTGCAAGTCTATTCAGTTGGACGCTTTCACAACTTCCATGTCCGCTCGTCCAAACTTATTTCTTCGGTGAGGGTGTCTAGGTAAACCAAGGGTGCCCACTTGGCCTCTTCATTGATTAATTCTTCACACCTAACTTTATTCACAAGTCATGGCATGTCTAAGTCATATTTGTCATGGTAGCGCACCCAAAGACTCCCACGTCATCTATAAAGTAACCAAGCACCCTCTATCTCGCCTGGCTCATTCGTCTCGTCATGTGGAAAGAGCATGCAAGATTAGGTCCACTCTCGAGGTGTTACATACTCCCCCACTCAAAGTGTTTTCCTTCCTCAACAATATCAACATGCTCAACCTATTTCGATCACCAATGACACTTGTCTTGCTTCCTTGACTCGACCTCATGTCACCCTGACGCATTGTTACTCTAACTGCTTCTTCTGCTGGTGTGTGTTGGATCCCCTTGTGCCTTAGATAGTTAGGTATCTAATCCGATCATTGCGCTAAGTCCACAAGAAATCACCCCAAACATCAAAATCAACCATTTCTCTTCACAACTGTTTGAATCTCGCATCCTTCAAGTTACCTCCATGTCCATCATGACAACTCTTCGCAACAATTTGTTGTTGTTTCAGAGATACTATTTAGTATTCTTTGTTGTCCTTCCTATAACAACAGGTAGTTGGATCATTTTTTTCTCTATGAAAAAAAGCCAACATGCCCTCATACTAGTTTGGGGTTGGAAGGGGGAAACCAACCGAGATACCACTTCCATCGTCATTGAACTTTGACACTTCACCATTCTTCTTCATCAGATACATCAATTTTGGGAGATTGGAATCAATTCAGCTCTTGCTTTCCAATTACTATCTCCAAGTGTTTTTGTGTTCAATTTAACTTTCTTCTTGGCACACTTGTAATAAGGTTATCATTCCTTCTCCTTGCACACTTGTGTCAAAAATTTCTTCATGTCCCTTTCCTTTTGTTCGGTATTCTTCATTTATTCTGCCTCCTACCTTGACATACTCACTTCGTAAAAGTATGTGAACTTTTCCATACCTTGGGTAATGTTTCCCAAGATTTCCTCTATCTTTTCAACTCACCACTGTAATTCTTCCAATTATGATTTTGCATCTTAGTCCTATGTTTCAACCACGTTTTTGATTCGTTTATTGGTGTCTGAGAAAGGTTGTTGGATGTCCACCAACCTCAAGGAAAACATCTTCATTCCTTTACTTTCCCTTATCATAGGCACTAGACATGGAACCTATCCTGACATGATAGCCAAACAGTTAGCGTGCGGAATGGGAACTGCCTTCTCTATCCACAATAAATCATGTCCCAAAATAACTTCATAATTATCTAGTGGAACAACAATGAAACTCATCCTTCCAACCCAATCTCCAAGTTTCATAGTGAAATCTTTCATTGTTACTCCAATATCTTGTTCTCTTGAGTTGATTACCTTGAAGGAAGTCTGTGCATGCCGATAATGAAATCCATGTTTTTGCACAACATCACCCCTCATGAAATTATGTGTCACATTGTTTTCCACCATATCCAATTCATATTCACATTGATCTCTACCTAAATATAGCTAAGTTTCGTTGTGTCTTGGTCTTGAGTGACTATCGGTTGTTCTCTCGTAACAACAACCAAAACCTGTCGCACACTTATAGATGGGTTATCTGCCTACTCCAAGGCATTCACCTTTTGTTGACTCAGTGGAAAATGCTTGGCATAATGTTCTTTCGTGCATATCCAACAAGAAAGTGGATTATTTTCCTTCTGTGTTTTTGTTTTCTTCGAAACATATTTGTTACTGTTGGATGCCTTTGTCTTCGCCTTATCCTTCATCTTATTTCCTTGCTTCTTCTCACACTATCCTTTATCGTTACTTGGATCTATCTTGGCATCACCCTTAAATTCCATTAACTTGTCTTCCGCCGAGATCGTTTCTGCAAGGGTCTGCAAGTTTTGACGTCACAACTCAGTCTGTGCCCAATTATGCAAACCATTCATGAAGTGGAAACACATGTATTTGTCCAAAATCTCTTTGATAACTAACATAAGACTTGTGAACTCCTTGATGTAAGTTTGGATCTTTTCAGAATGTCAAAGAGCCAACAACTGGTTCCTAGCAATTCAAGCTTGGTTCCCCAGACCAAACTATGCTTCCAAGGATGCTTTCATCTCTGTCCAATTTTCTATCTTTTCGATGATTATTTTGGCTACCAAGTCCTCAACTCAATTTCCAAACCAAATTTTTGCAGTCCTTGTTAAGTACATCACATCAAAATTTCTCTTGGCCTTTCTGGACTTCCATTCATCTATTTCAAGTACCGATCCATGTCCCAATATAAATTTTCTAGCATCTTTGTGTTTCGAGTTCTGTCATATTTCTCTGGTTCCTACATCTTAATTCGCATCTACACAACATATGAGCTTGGCCCACTCACTTCAACTCTTTTAAGCAATGTGACAGTTTCTTCCTAGTCTTTCAATTTTGCTTGAAGCAAATCTATGGTTTCTTATTCTTCCTTAATCCTATCACGAGTATCTTCACGAGTGTTGGTGAACAAGTATGTTGTTTCCTAACACTCCTTAATAATTTTGTTAAAACTAGCCATGAGATCACCAAGCCTTACTTCATTCCTTTCAACCTTCTCACCATGCGCACACATCGCATCTTTCAGCTGATCCGTCATTTTTCTAAGGTTGAGAGTCAGTCTCTCACCTTGGGTGTCTTTGGATCTCTTCTGGTGTCACTGTTGTTTGCATGTGATTCGACCATATATTCACTTTTGATAACCTTCATGGTTATTACAACCTTTCCAAAAGTGCTTCAAACTCCCCCCCAAGTCTTCTCTACCAACTCTCTAGAAAATCAACTCTGATACCATCTATCACAAAAGTGGCAGTGGTGAATAGCTTCACCGATCTATCTCCAACTTTGAACAAATCGAATCTGATACCATATGTCAAGGGCTTGGAATTTCTGCAATTGGGCAATGAAATCACCCGACGCTCTGAGTCAGCATGCGACACCGCAATCATTTGTTTATCGGTTAAACCCAAATAACTTACTTGATTTCGAATACTTCTACATATTATCTTCGTTATGTTATGTTATGTGTGTTTCTTACATACTTATCTCATGTGATAGTAAAAGAAAACATTCATATATAGTACAACTGAAATCTAATGTGGGAAACCAAACTAGACTAACACCCATAAAATTTGCAATGAACAAAACAATAGGGCGTGCCAAGCCAAACGCTTTCGCAATGAAAAAAGTATACACAAGATGGGGCTCCACTCTATTTACTGAAAACATGAACTTTGTCTCATCCTTGGGCACCCTTCCTTACCACCTTTAGTTTTTCTCCCAGCTCCCCTTCACCCTTTGCATGACTCAAACTTCCCTTCTTCCATGACTTGCCTCTTGCCTTATCCGAAATTATCTTTACCTTAGATTGTCTTGATGCTTGAACTAGCCAACGCGCCCTACTCAAGGTGACTTAACTAAATCTGAACTTTCTTAACAACTTTCACTTGTTGCTTTTCCAAATGGGTGCTCTCTTGGTTATATAGGCCTGCTCTCCCTTCAATGGGCATGTCCATTTAACCTGGAATGTCTCATCCCTTCATTTGTGGAAGGAAACGTCTAACAAGATTTCTATGTTTGTCTCTCTCTCTTTCAAATTTGTTCAATTGTGAACAAATGTCATAGAAAATATGTGTCGTAATAAAAACTCCCAAATTATAAAGCTCGTCCATCATCAAAACTCTGTAGAAAGTAAAACGAAATGACATGTAAATTTCATGAAATTCAAACCAAACAAAAGAAAATAATATAAACTCAAACCAACCTCGAAACAAAGAAAACCAATACCAATCCAATCAAGTCAAAGGGAAACAAATGAAGAATCCAAGTAAAATTTCGAGGGACCCCAGATTTTGATTAAAAAAAAAGAAGGGGGTTGTTGGGGCCCAACAAATGGTGACTTACTGGGAGAAGCAGTTGTCTCTGACCTATTAAAACTTCATCGTAGGGAAGAATAATAAGACTTGGATATACTTTTAAGCTTCTTTGAAAACAATCCACTTTAATACTACATAATATTAAGACTAGCTCATATTTATAGAAAAATATGAAAAAAATAAAATAATGGTTTTACAAAGGATTATAACCTGAAGTTGCGTTTTAATCAAAGATTCATGATGTTTATAAAAGGAATTCAATACCATTGAAATATCCACTACTTCTAGTAGGTTTCCATAGCCTCGACAAGGATGTCATTTAACCCACTCAAATGCTTTAATCCCATCCAATAGTTGTATCCATGTGATGTATACTTCCATAAAATTTAATTTAAAAGTGTATACCTTCTACCTCTTGAACCGACATTGCTTCATTGCCAGTAGGCCTATTCAGTACACCGACGAAGTTGTCTTGGTATCATGTGTGCATTTACCCGCTACCACCGAGCCTGTTCAGTACCCCGACGGGTTTACACACACTTCACACACTTAAGTGCTTCCGACCCTCTTATGCCACTTTTAAATAATAATAGAATTATATATTATTGATAACAAAGAGATTGTGGTGTTACTAGAGGTTAATTGCAATACAGGTAAACAATTGATCATTTTTTTTCTTTCAAAACTAGAAGTTTTATCATGGTTTAAAGATTTTAGATTTCAATTAAGAAATCATCTAGAGAATAGGGAAGCACTGAAAAGTGATCTTTTAAGATCAGGGATGGTGTAAAAATTCTAAGTATAAACGTAATTCCCAAAGATATTGACACATTTCAAGGGTAATACTCTGACAAAGATCGTTTAAGATTTCATACTACTCAACTGACTTACAAATCAATTACCTGAGCTGAACCTTAACATCAGAAATTGTTTGAACTATTTCAAATTTCTTTCAAAAACACAAGTCTTGAAATGAATGCTTCCTTCGACAATCACTCTTTGATCAGAAATATATTTATTCAAAAAGAGAGAAAATAATAAAGTTCAATCAAAGAAAGAAAAAAAAAACACACACACACACACAACAAACCGAATCAAATTTATTAATGGGATTCAAAATCAGAAGTATATAAAAAAAAAAAAAAATTGAAATAGCAAAATCACGCTTTCAGAAGCAATTTTGGCCAAAGATAAACTCGATTTTTGGGATCTATTAGCATCCCACTCTAAAATAAAGGAATAAGTAAATCATATAAAATCTCATGTGCGAGCAAGTTCTTTTCTTAAGATAGTGATGCATAAGATGTTACTTTGACCAAGCATTATTATTAAAAATAAAAGAGACTAAAATAAATAGAAAAATCCTTATTAAAATGAGTGAAGTCCTACTCGTGGTAGCTTGGGTCAGGGTTGAATTCAGGTGAATTGATAGGTCAAATTTACTTATCTCTTTACTTTCCATTTTAAAATTCCCATTATGTTAATGCATTTTTGAAAAGAAATATTCAACGAAAAAGCAAAGAGAAAAAGATTAAAGTGGACTTCCCCAACAACATTCATATTATGGTTCTCTTGGTGTACACACTTGTGTTCATAACTGCATTATTACAAAAAGAAACATTCAGAAAGAAAACTAAAGGAAACCTTCTCCTAAACCAACTTTAACTACTAAACAAATCAAAATACTAAGTGAAGTCATGCTTCCAATGTATCCATCGGAGTAGCTTCAATCTTGCAATGAAAACAAAATCGAATATTAGTAACAAGAATGGTAGTATATCGAAATATGACAAAACTACATCATACTTACCTTTATCATCATCATTTAAAAACAAAGAAGGCATGACCTTACCATTCCCTTGAACATTATTTATGTATGAATCCTCCATCCATTTTGCAATTTTTTCATTATATGGGTCACAAAAACATGAAAAAATGAGATTGTGAAGATTTTGAGAGTTATGGAGACCTGACATAACCATCGACCTATACTGAAGTGCCCCATCCTCTCAACAATTTTCCTTTCATTCCATATTTTCTCCATATGAAGGGTATAAAATGAGTGTGTCAAAGTTACCTCCTTGATCTCCAAATAAGGTGAAGATAATCTTACCATTCCCTAGAAAATTTTTGATATATGAATACTCCAACTAATCTACAATCCTATCATAATACATGCAATTAATAACATGGTATTGTTCGAAAGAATTCACATACGACAAATATTCTTGATAAGAATAAAGTATTAGATTATCATGGAAAGAATCTTGTGAAAAAGTTGGATCAAGATTGCGAGAACTTATCATGATTTTCGATCAGAAAATAAGTGTCTCATTCTCTTGAAACTTTCCATTGAGCTCGAATAATTCAAGATTAACTATTTGAGGTGAACTAAATGGAATAATCAACGGTTTTGAATAATCATGACTGGTAATAGTATTTGGTTGATTATACTTTTCAACCTCAAATAATTGATCATGGAAAAATTTATATCCTTCTTTAAACACAAATTGAGATGAGTCAATGGAAGCTGAAATTTGAGACTCTTTCAAATCATTTCTTGATTTACCCATGGATAATTGATGAGAATAAAAATTAATATGTTCATGGGAAGAATTATTTTCCTCTTTATCTTGTATTCGGTAATCTCTATTAATTTGTACCTGGTTATATAGTGCATAATTCATGCCAAAGTGATCTTGAACACATGATTGCATAACATGATGATAAAAAAATAAAGGTACAAGGAATAATGTGTAGAAGAGTTGAGGAGACGAAATGTATCTCTTGAGATGATCAGAATATGTGTTTTGAATTATGGTTTTGTTCCCTCTCCTTGTATAAACTGATCAACCTCTGTTGTATTCTCTTTTAAAGAGTACGAGATAGTTTCTAAGAGACAATTTGGTTCATCATAAAAGGGTGAATGTGAGAGAAAATTACCAGAACTAGATGATTCATTACTAGTTTGACCAATGTTGTCATGTCCCACTAATTGATCTTGAACCTGTTCACATGAGTGCTCGAGGAAGTTTTACTAAAAACAGGATTACCAAATTCACATTCCATCTCTTTTACTTCAGAAACAAATTTAATATCTTGGAGAGTTTGACCATGGTCTCCTTTTGAATTCAATGTTCCTTCCTCAATAGAAAAAGACATTGTTTCCAAAGAAATATCATAAGCCATAATTGTATCTTGTAAAATGTCATGTTTCTCTCGATCTGCCAAAATGAAAGAAGTTGAAAAACATGTGGTTCTTTAATCACTTCAAGATCATCATGAAATTTTGAACCATCTTTAGATTGAGTATTAGTGCTCAATTCAAATTGGTTAACAATTAATTGATCTTTCTTTTCTGAGAGAGAAACGAGATATTGAAACCATTCATTAATAAGAGACATTTCTTTCAAACGGAATCTAGTACAAACATGTATGAACCCAATTACAAAATCATTGAATGATTCATCATTTTCTTTCCTTAACCAACTTAATTCATCATATCATAATTGTTAAAATCTAATAAAAACTCAATTACAAACTCAAACAAAGAATGAATCGAATTAGCCAGAAAAGATTCGAACCAATATTTAACCGGACCTCAGAAGGTGAGAGCGAACAATATACATATGAGATTCAGATCAATGATCTTATTCTTTAAGCACTTATAAAAAAAATTAGAAATATGGTCTACTGTAGATGTGTTCCCTTCACCATCAAAGGTGAGCTCTGAAAATAGATCATTTGTCTTGTTGGGAGTAACTAGTAATGAGACATTGAAATCATGTTCCAACATAGTGATTTGGCCAGGAGGCATTAAAAATTAAGAAATTGAAGAAATTGACTCCAAATAGTTAGCTTGTCATCCAACATGCCTTCTAGTGCATTATAAGATGACACAAAAGAATAATTTATAAACCTGGAATTATGACAAGGTGAGGGGTGATACATTTAATCATTAAATTTACCTCGAACCTCCTTTTAGTGCCATTTATTGAAGGGCGTTTATGACACACAATCAACGGGAAGGATAAATCCAGGCTAGGGTTTTCTATTTAACCCAGGTCATTTGGTATGATCTAACCTAATGCATTTAATGGCTCTGTTAGCCAACTAGGGTCCTAAAAACTATGAAAGGAAATAAACTAATATAAAGCTACAATCTTAACAATTAATACATTAATCACAAATGTACAGAAAGAGTGTTAATATACAATGATGATATACAATCTGCAAAGTTTAAACAAAGCTTTGTGAAAGTGATTGTTTAAGATGATGTTTCTTAAACCGATTAAGAAAAATAAAAACTTATTCTAATGATCAAACTATCAAACTATTAAATAGTGAATGAATGTAATTGTAATGATTTGAAAAAAACAGACAAAGTTAATTAACGTCTAGATAAAACAATCATTATTCATTCATAAACAATTTAAATAAATAATCAGCTAACTAACTTCTCCCTGATCAGTAGTACTAAGCTAAATTCATCTCTCTGTATTTGTGTGATCCTCTTAATCTGTGTCAAGTGTAAACCTATGACAAAAGAAAGAATAATGCTTCATGAAGAAATTCAAGTGTTTCATATGCTGGAGTGAGTTTATGATGACAGAAAGACAAATAATTATATATCATCTGACCTTGAAATGTCCAATAACTGAAAATGAAAGAAATTCCAATTCTTGAGAATGGTGTTACTAGCTATCTAGCATCAGATGTAAACTCAAAATACTTCAGTAGATGATCATTCACTAATATAAACTAAACCAATAGATAATGAACAACATAAAGAAAAGCATGATATAAAATATTATGTGCAGAACTGACTAAAGCTAATTCGACACAGATAACATTTGACATCAAGAAATTACATGAGAAGACAATGAAAAAACATTGCACATTCTACACAGGATGAAATCCAAAGAGTAAACTACTTTCTCATATTGTTTCAACAAAATATGTTCATCATATAGTGCACGAAGAATTTTTGGGACAATAGACTCTTAAAGATTGAAAAAATTAATACATAAATGATAACAATTAACCATGTATTGATAAAACAGACTAAAGCTAATTTAAATCAATGCATAATCAATTACTCAAAGAATACGAAGATATTATAATGAAAATAAAACCATTTTACTCACAGGACCGAAGCCATTAATCAACCTGGAATTCCATATTCTTCTTTGAAAATACTTGTCCATTATCCCAAAGATTCAAACCATCCATTACTCCATTTGAAAAGATTTTTTTTTACAAAAGATATAATATACAAAAAATAAAGGACAAAAATTCCCCTCTCAATTTCCTGGATCTCTGGGCTCTAAACTTTCTCATATATTTATGCAGTGAATGAACAGTATGGGTGTCACTAATAATTTCTGTCACTTGAAATTTGTCTCGTAAAGAGACAACAATATATCTCAAATTATGCATTTGTTTGGGAAAAAGCTTGTGAGTAAGCTAAATGGGTCCATTCTGGAGATTTTTTATCAACCGTTTCTTCAGATTCCTCAAGGTTTGGCTGAAACGAGTCCCGCAAAATCGTTTGTATTTTCTTGAACACATTTTCAAATCTTATTTGTTGTTGCTCATAAATTATTTGCAGAAATCCAATATTATTTTGGATCAATTATCTTGAACGTATTTAGATAATAAAATCAAGCCATGATAAGATCTGTACCAAATAACTGATAATAGAAACTTGTGAAACAAAAAGAAACCAAATTTATAACCTAAAAATTGTGAATAAAACAAAATCTAGAACAATAAAATTAAAATGAATTTAAACTAACTATAAGTTCTAAACAAATGTTGTGTATATTTTCCTTTCAAATATGATCTTAAAATTCTAGAATCTTTAAGTTGATGGAGAGGAGAAAAATATTAGTTTTGGGTTTTCACAAAATCAAACAAATGATAGATTATTATTTTATTTTTATTTTGAAATGAGATGCAAACTAACAAATTAATTTAATTAATTAAACCTGCCAAATGATTTTTTAAAAATGATTGTTGAGAAAAAGATGAAAACATAATCATAATTTAAACAAAACTAAACAATTGATAAAAATTAAGGTTTTTGTTTAAATTAATATTTCTATGTTCGTCTCTCCCTCATTCAAATTTGATCAAATGTGAACAAATGTCATAGAAAATATGTGTTGTAGTAAAAACTCCCAAATTATGAAGCTCATCCATCAACATCAAAACTCTATAGAAAGCAAAATGAAATGACATTTAAATTTCATGAAATTCAAACCAAACAAAGGAAAAAAATATAAACTCAAACCAACCTCGAAACAAAGAAAACTAATACCAATCCAGACAAGTCAAAGGGAAACAAATGAAGAATCCAAGTAAAATTTCGAGGGACCCTAGATTTTGATTAAAAAAAAAGAAGTGGGTTGTTGGGGCCCAACAATGTCTTTTCAAACCGTGAAATTTGTAGAGGTATGACAGTACATGCTGGAGTACCTCATATAGAAATTTCATAATCATAAACATAAAATTGAGCTCGTGGTGAATCTTACAAGTTGAGGTAACTTGTTGATTGCATGGCATTGTGAATAAAGGGAGGTTGATGAAGTGTTCGGTTGATTGTATGAGTAGATTCTTGTGATGAGAATTTGTTGTAGATCTATGATTATGAGCTGGAGCAGATTATATAACTGGTTGACTTGTATTTTTGTTGGTTTTACTACTAGGTCAATTCTAGTTGGATAGATTGCATTCTATTGGCAAGTTGAGTCTTGTGGAAATATGAGTCTTTCTTGAGATTTGGTGCTCTCCATGGAGTTGGTGCTTCTTACTTTAGTAGGTGTTGATAAAATCCATGTTATTGTAGTCACATGTAAAACATAATACAAAAGCTTACACATACATATGGTGTCTCGTGTGTTCATTGTGCTTATGGACTGAATTATATTTATTATTGATGGATGTCATCGATGAATGGTTTACATGCAATCATACAATGATGATGTGTAATATTAGTTTTCGAAATGGTTGCTAACTTGAAGTGAGAAAAAGTTGTAAAATCCCACACACTAATTCACACCCCCCCCTCTTAGTGTGGTTGGTGTGTCCAATAATTGGTATCAGAGTGGGCCTTCTCTATAATCCTAACAAGCTTGAAGGAGATCCATGGACACACATATGGATGGTCAAGTAGTTCCCTCTACAGATGAGGTTCCATTATTTGATGAGACAAATTATTCGAGATGGAGAGTAGAAATAAAAGAGTATTTGAAATCAAAAGGAGAAGGTATTTTTCGACCCGTTGCCTCAAAGAATATATCCAAGTTTACAACCCAAAGAAGAGTAAGGAAGAAACATGAAGTGGCATTGAAGATTCGTTTCAATGGACTATCAGATACTGTCAAAGCAAGCATGGGACTATGCATATCCTACAAGGACTTATGGATGAAGTTAGAGAAGGTGTATCAAATCAAAAGACAAGACAAAGAAGGCATTCCTATCAAGGATGAGAAGGAAGACTAGGCCATCAATGAAGGTAAAGACTCTCCACAATCTTCCAATTGCAATAATGTTGATGTTGAATGTTCCCCTGCAAGTAAAGAAGAAGATTCAGATACAATAGAAGAAATTTTTGTTAGCATTTATCCCATGGAAGAAGTAGAAGAAGAACTGTCAAAGATTTAAAAGAAAGCTGATTGGGTTTTTTTTCGTTGCCACTGTGACCATAGTTATTCAGACTATAGTTATCTTCATAAGTACACTAAAGAATTTCTTGAAAAGAATCAAAATAATATCTTGGAACTAAAGGAAATACTCAAAGTCAATGAAAAGGTCATATCTAAGAAAGATATTCAGTTAGAAGAAAAGGAAGAAGAGATCGAGAGATTGAAGAATGAAATCAGTCAGGCAAAAGAAAAGAAGAAGGAAGATGATGAGCTTAGTAGAAGCCTACCAGATCTAGAAGAAATAAGAGAAAGAAATGTCAATATGAAGACCCAACTTGAAGAAGCCAAAATAAGAGAGGAGGTAGTGAAGAACAATTTGAATGAAAGTGAAGATTCATGTCATAAGCTGGAAGTAGAAGTTGTGGATCTTAGAAAGAATGTTGATAAGTCAAACACCCATGTCAAGTTCATGAACAACTCTACAATATTGGATGAGATCTTGGATATTCAAAGATCACAAAATGATAAATCTGGTATTGGATACAACAAGGAAGAAGTTGGTACTCCTATGAAGCTTGATGCAGGTCCTTCATTTGTAAAGGGTGAAAGTTCATCCTCTTTCATCCTCTTTTCCTCTCTTTGACCACTTAGTTCATCATTTGCAGGAGAGCCAGGAGACAAGCCGCAAGGAATAGGCCGTGATCACAAAGACCCTGAAAAAGGCAGATGGAAATCTAAAAAAAATTGATGAGAACCAGACCTTGATAATCAAGCTACTGATGTAGATAAATCATAAAGGGAAATACCATGAGACGTATGGAAACAAAAAAGCTAGTGGATCAGGTGGATCCCATGGTGAGATCCCGTATAATCCGGAGAAAGGCCCCAGATATGAAGGAATCCATGGAGGTGGAACGTCCTATGGGAACTTGGGTAGCAGGGCTAACCCCGGGCCATACATGCCTACGTTTACTGATGAACAAGGGCAATAGGAAGAGGTGGATGATTTCATTGAATAGATGGCATGATGTACCAAGGAGTAATACGGGTTGGATATGGTGATTCAAAGGTAGATGTCCTTCGATCAATATTGCCAACTCAAGTTTAGAAATAAGCCTAGGTCAAAACACAGGAACGATTTTGAGTTTGAACGAAGAGTAGGAAAGATAGAGATCCCATATTTTGATGGTACGACTAAGATGAAAGCATAGGCATGGGTACAAAAGATGAAAACATATCTACAACTTAACCCAATGAGGGAAATTGAGGCTATCAAGTTATACTATGTACTTGGATGGAAAGGCTCATGATTGGTGGTATCATGGACTCGCCACTCTTGGCAAAAATCAGATAGTGTCCTACATAGAATTCATTGAGAGGCTTATTGACAGGTTTGATCAGGAAGATCCTGAGCTACATTTTTGGGAGCTCACACAACTCAAGAAAATTGGTATGGTCGAGGAATATATTGATGAATTTCAAAGGCTGGCAGTGATGGGACAGAATATGTCTCCAACCAGGCTTATGATGTTATTCACTGAGGGGTTGATGGAACCCTTTAAGGGTTGGGTTAAGGCCTTCAAGCCTACCAACCTACAAGAGGCTATCTGGAATACAAGGGATCTGGGACCAATAGCTAAGCCAAAATTTGTACCCAGACCACCTCTTAATAGTGGAGGAAGAGACCAAAGACCTCCAATGAATCAAGGAGGACGTCACCCAAGGGGTTTTGACAGGGGCCATGGCAGAGTGGATGAGAACATCAGGAGGGAGTTGAGATAGAAGCAACTTTGATTCACTTGCAAAGAACCATGGAACCCAGCACAAAAATGCATGGGCCGTGGTCAGGTGCACTACATTGAGGTCACTTCAGAAAATGAAGAGGAAGAAGATATCGGCTAGATACAGAACATGGAGGCAGAAATGACTGAGGCAGTAGAGGAACAGATCACATGATAGGATAGTATGGCCACCTTGGCATCTATCAGTGGAGTGCCCAAGTATAACACCTTTCGAATGAGGGGGGTCTTGCAAGGATAGAGAGTTTTGATTTTGATTGATGGAGGAGCTTCCCACAACTTCATTGAATCAGTAGAATTTGAAGGGTTCAAGGTGGAGGTAGCAGGTGGAAGCACTATGCCCTGTGACAGATACATTGCAGCCATGAAGCTTACCTTGGGTAGGCATGAGCTGATACAGGACATCTATGTCATGGACCTTCCATATACCAACATCATCCTAGGAGTTCAATGGGTCAACACATTGGGGCCTATCACTACCAACTACAAAACCATGGAAATGTCATTCACAGAGGAGGGTGGACGAAAGGTAGTGCTCTGGGGCATGACAGGGAATGTTGCAAAGGTAGTCATGGCCAAGAGGATGGAGGCCATCTTCCAGAGAGATGAGATAGTATATGTAGCAAAGTGCAGGATTGTAACACATATGGATGAGTAGGGCAAGGCTCACTACAATCCAGAAATCAAAGAAATCCTTGATAGGCACCACAAGGTGTTTGGACCTATTCCTCCAGGGGTACCACTAGATAGAGGGTTTGAGCACATTATTGAACTAGAGGAAGGGGCCAAACTAGTCATTACCACACCATAAAGACATCCCAAGAGGTACAAAGACGAGACAGATAAGGCCATCAAGGAACTTCTGGACATGGGGCACATTAGGCCCAACACTAGCCCTTTTGCTTCTTCAGTAGTGCTGGTGAAGAAGAAAGATGGTACTATGAGGATGTGCATTGACTTTAGGTCCTTGAATAAAAAGACCATCAAAAATAGGTACCTAATACCAAGGATTGATGAATTGTTGGATGAATTGCATGGGGCCAACTACTTCACTAAGATTGACCTGCATTCTGGCTATCATTAGATCAAGATGAGGGATGAAGACATCTCAAAAAAAACTTTTAGATGTCATTATGACCATTATGAGTTTTTGGTGATGCCCTTTGGGTTAACCAATTCCCCTGCTACATTCCAATCATGTATGAACCATGTGTTCAATAAATAGTTGAGGAAGCACCTGTTGGTATTTTTTGATGACTTGCTTATCTACAACAAGACATGGGATGAGCATCTCAGGCATGTAGATCAGATTTTGTCAATCATGGAGGAACAATCATTGTATGCTAAGGAGTCCAAATGCAAATTTGGAATGACAAAGGTCCTCTATTCAGGACACATCATCGGGGCAAAGGAGGTATAGGTACACTAGGAGAAAATAAAAGCCATCATGGAATGGCCTACTCCCAAGACACTCACAGAATTGAGAGTATTTATGGGCATGTGCACGTATTATAGGAAGTTTGTCAAAGTATTTTCTCAGTTGTGTGCACCTTTGACCGATTTGAATAAGAAAGGAGCCTTCAAGTGGGACGAGGAGGCTCAAATAATGATGGACAAGATGAATAAGGTGATGAGTACATGCCCAGTCTTAGCCCTTCCAGATTTCAGCATCCCTTTTACCTTGGAGTGTGATGCCTCTAGGGAGGGAATAAGGGCCATACTGATGCAGAAGAGGCACCCTTTTGCCTATGAGAGTCAGAAACTCAGGGGTCTCGAGCTACTTTACAACATTTATGACAAAGAAATGCTAGCTATCATGCATGCACTAGCCAAATTATGGCAATACTTGGTAGGTGCTCGATTTGTGGTCAAATCAGATCATAACAGTCTCAAATATCTATTGGAGTAGAAGGACTTGAACGAGAGGCAACAAAAATGGGTAAGTAGAATACAGGCCTATGACTTTGACATTGAATTTGTCAAAGGGAAGAACAATATGGTGGTTGATGCCTTATCCAAGAGGCAATCCATCTTTTCCATGACAGGTGTATTAGTTGACTAGAAATACCATATGGTGATGGAGTATGCAAAGGATCAGTTTCTTGTGCCAACTATTGGATGGGCAGATAAAGGATGATAATTTCAAGGTTATAAATGACCTCATCTACTACAAGGAACAAATCTTTTTGGTTCCTAGATCAACCTTCAAGGCCAAGGTATTGTAGGCGTTCCATGACTCACCAATGGTAGGACATTAGGGGATTAGCAAGAAATATAGGAAGGTGAGAGAAAGGTTCTCTTGGAAGGGCCTCAAGGAGGATGTGACAAAGCGCATCAAGGAGTGTAATACATGTCAGGTGAACAAGGATGAGCATACACACCCAGTAGGACTACTGCAACCCTTACCCATTCCAAAGAACAAGTGGGAAAGCATATCCATGGACTTCATCACCGGGTTATCGAAGACGCAAGGGAAGGACTACATTTTTGTAGCAGTGGACAAGTTGACAAAGTTTTCACACTTCTTCACCATAGCTACTGACTTCACTGCAACACATGTAGCTGAACTATTCTTTAGGGAGATTTTCAGGTTGCACGGCCTACCCAAGACCATTGTCAGTGATAGGGATAGCAGGTTCATGAGTACTTTTTGGCAGGAGTTATTCATATTGGTTGGTATGGCCTTGACCCCTAGTACCAGCTATCACCCTCAGATAGATGGATAGATAGAGATAGTCAACAAGTGGGTGGAGGGATACCTCAGAAATTATGTGGCAGGGAAACAAAAAGTGTGGGCCAGATGGTTTCACTTGGGAGAATATTGCTACAACACCACCTAGCATATGTCCATTGGCATGTCACCATTCAGGGCCTTGTATAGCTATGATCCTTTATATTTTATGGATATTTCTTTTGGTGATAGCAGGGAACCTGTGGTACAGGATTGGATACAGCAGAGCCAAGATATTCTCAGGGAATTGAAGGATCATCTACAAAGAGCATAGAACCAACAAAAGGTCAAAGAAAACAAGAACAGAGTTTATCGTACCTTTGAGGTTGGTGACTTGGTCTACCTAAGGCTCCAACCATATAGGAAGGCTTCCATAAAAAGGAGTGGAGAAAAAAAACTACAACCACTTTTCTTTGGTCCCTACAAAGTCATACGAAAGGTAGGGGTTGTAGCTTACGAGATGGATCTTCCATAGGGCAGCAAAATACACAATGTCTTCCATGCCTCTTTCCTTAATAAATCCCTCGGCCAACACATCACACCCATTGAGATACTACCTCCCATGGATGAGGAAGGACAGATTGTGTTAATTCCAGAGGAGATATTAGAGGTCTGAGAGAAGAGACTCAGAAATCGAAGCATCAAGGAGTACCTGATGAGATGGAAGGATTTACCCATTGAGGATGCCACATGCAAAGGGGGACGCATGGTAAGAGAAGCAGGTTTGGAATTGCTTGAGGACAAGCAATTTCTAGCAAGGGAGACTGTAATGTCCCCCACCTTTTGATGAAGAGTTGATGAGGAGACTCAGTGTCCTGGGCATCCCCATTAGGCCATAGTCTCACACTAAGGGGAAGGGTCAACTAAGCTAAGGTTATATTCTTAAGTTGACTTGAGAAAAAAGGTAAAAAGGAGTAAAAGATATCTCAATGGAAGAATAGAATTTAACCCTGGGAGTTAATCTAACTCAACAGACGAATAGAAGGAAAAGTATAAGTAGAAGGCTGGGGCACACCCATTATTCATTCTGGATTTGATATATTGCTTGTTATTTCTCTTGAGAATATAGTTTGGGGGTTTTGCTGTACAAACCTTTGTGAGAAACTCAGTGGTGAAAGACCCACTCACCTTGTTCCACAGCTTGGTATCGGGGATGAAACATGCCTCCACACCATTCTACACTCAACATATTTCCACCTAGTGATTCAAGAAGTAGCAGGGTCATATTGTTCTTGAGTTTCCAGCAAGCACTCACCATCATCTAGAGAAGGGTTTCATCCAGCTGATCAGGAGAGCCTTTGGACATTCTGACACTTTGGTTTTACTTATAGGGGGCCAACCATCATTTTGATGGTTTTTCTGGAGAGTTATCATCATCAGATCTTTAGCTTCAGATTGGGACGACTTGGAGGCAAAAGGACGTCCTATGATTCAGTGAATCTCAGATCTAGAGAGATTCACCTAGAATTTGAGTCTGAAACTTCACCTACGTGGTTCTCATAGGAAGATCTACATTCCTAGGAAGTTTCAGGGATTTGGAGACTTCTCTCATCAAGGATGAACTACCTAGGGTTCCAAGCATCCAGAAGGGCACAACTTCATTAGAAGATTAGAGTTTTGAGGAGTTTGCCTTAGCCTTTTGGCTTGAGATTTCAGGAGGGTGTTCCTATCACCCATATATATCAGTTGGTAGAGTTTTGGCTTGTTTGGAGTCTTCTTACAGTTGGGTTGAGTTATTGAGGGTTTCATCCTTCTATTGGAGCATGGCATCTTCCAGCTTGAGGAATCAACATTCAGATCTACTTGTATTGGTCTTCCTCTATCATCTAGTCTTGGAGGCATATTTTGTATTGACAACAACATTTTGTAGTAGCTCATACTTATTATCCATCGGGCCATCTAAGGATTATTCCAGATCAACTATCTATTGTATCTGATTCATGCTTCTTATAATAAAAGGTCAGATCTATGCTTGTGTTTTATATATCTTGAATGTATTGCGATCTTGCATGTGTTGGACAAATCTTGTATAAACACCACTTAATAACTGGACAAATTCATTAGTCACCTACAAATCAAACACAACAGAGGTAGTTAGTGGTTTCAAGCAAAAAATTGTCTTGGGATCATTACACATCATGCCCTTTCTGGTGATAGGTGGTATACCATGTGGTTCCTCACAGTTGAGGAGATATGAAGGTTTAAAGTTTAAGACCCAAAATCACGGTCAATGGTGGTTATGTATTGTACCAAGTAGTTGTAAAGTGGTCATGCATTGGTCCCAAAGTTGTTGTAAGTGTTCAAGTTAGTTGTAAATTGTGGTACAAGTCACACCTAAACCTAAACTAGGATTGAGCATGAAGGAGTATAAATACAACTATGCTTGGTTCATTTGGAGTGTGAGTGAGAAAGTGCATGAGATGATATTGTATATGTGTATCTACACTTGAGGTCTATGATTTTTGGTATGGTGATCTATTGGCACAATATTGGTATGAATTTCAGAGAGAAGATAAAGTGAAGAAGGGAGAAATTCAAGGGAAGATGAAGTCTTGGTCTAAGGTATGTTCTTTACAGGCCATCATACCATTTTAGCTATAACTATTCTATGTAATGAGTCAGACCGTGAAACTTGGAAGATATTTCCAAAACATATTAAGGTATCTTTGGTAAAAATTTCATCCTTTGAGGAGTTTTATTTTGTGAGATACACTATGTGGAAGGTAGGTCTTTTGACTAGTCTTGAAACTAGTCTCAAGTAGGTGTTCTGGGTAAACACGTCATAACTTCTTCATAGAGGATAAAAATTCCATGAGAAAATTTGTAGTGTATAGAGTACAATCTATAGTAGTTTGTGTGTAAATTATAGAATCATATATGAAATGTTGAGTGCATGGAATGTCGTACAAGTGATCTCTCTAGAACAGGGAAAAATTCAGGAGGGTCTGCCATATTTTCTATAACCTCTATTTTGGAAAGTTTTGGACCCTGAATTTGGAGGAGATGGACAAAAGAGATCAGAGTGTTTATGGTTAAAATTCGATCCACTGAATCGCAATAGTCCCAAAGACATGCTATGTGCAAGTTAGGGTTCATGAATAATCCTGAAGATATGTTTCAAACAAGTTATCTTGTTATTTTTCCTATAAATCGTTTTATGTGGCTTTGAAAACTGTGAAATTTGCAAAGGTATGACAGTACATGCAGGAGTACCTCAGATAGAAATTTCAGAATCAGAAATAGAAAATTGAGCTTGTGGTGAATCTTACAAGTTGAGGTAACTTGTTGATTGCAAGGCACCGTGAATGAAGGGAGGTTGATGAAGTGTTTGGTTGATTGTATGGGCATATTCTTGTGATGATGATGTTTTGTATATCTATAATTATGATCTAGATCAGATTCTATAACTGGTTGACTTTTATTTGCATTGGTTGTACTACTAGATCAATTCTAGTTGGATAGATTGCATTCTATCGACAAGTTGAGTCTTGCGGCAAGCCGATTCTTTCTTGAAATTTAGTGCTCTCTTGAGAGTTGGTGCTCTCATTGGAGTTGGTGCTCCTTAATTCAATTGGTTCCGATAAAACCTTCGTGACTATAGTCACATGTAAAACATAATACAAAATCTTACACATACATATGGTGTCTCTTGTGTTCATTGTTCTTATGGATTTATTTCTCTTTATTATTGATGGATGTCATTAGTGAATGGTTACATGTGATCTTACAATGATGATGTGTAATATTATGTTTTGAAATGGTTCCTAACTTGAAGTGAGAAAAAGTTATAAAATCTCACACACTAATTCACCCCCCCTCTTAGTGTGGCTGGTGTGTCCAAAAATAAATACAAGCCTAAGCACTATTTTCCAATCATATTAGCTTCTTATGTCTCTAATGATGGATGGAGTGTCCGCTTGAAACATTTGAAGTTTCAAAACCTCTAACATAGTTTTATCTAGTAAAATGTTCTACTATTACATGACCAAATGTGGAAACCTACATACTCATATTGAGATGTAATCTATCAATGCTTAAAATATACCAAGTTAAAATGAATTTATTTTGGTATGCTTTACATGAATATATATGCATGTAAAACATAACAACATAAATAAATTTTAACTCGAGATATTTAAAGCATTGAGAGATTACAACTCAATAGTTTTTTTGGATCCCTCTTAGTGTTTAATAGATGCAAATTTAATATGGAATTATGTCAATGTAAACTATCTCAATCATGCAAATTATCATTAATATTAGGGATTGATAAAGAC
>JASDQU010682957.1:57280-68118 GCA_032191745.1 Picea mariana
TTTAATGTGGTTTTATAATAGCTTCCTTTTTGTTCGCATTGGAATTTAGGTTACTACAGGAAATTTAGGTTCCTTTTTCTTCGGGTTGAAATTTGGGTTATCGACTTCAGATATTTGACGCTTCGTATATTTAACTCCACTTTCATATTTCATGTTTGCAGCTTACTATTTGGCCCAGTTTAACTTTAAGATCTGTGTAAATTTTTCGGTAAAATCGATCAGGAAATAAGCGTTTCTGATCGAGTTCTTCCAATGGATGTTCTTCCGAACTATGGAGACAACATATGGAGAGGATCAAGAATCATGTAATTTGTTCATATGACATATGGAGACAACAACACTAAGAGATATAAGGGGATGATTTTGAAGAAATATCATGAAGGAATTGACATCTACGAATGTTGTCCTTGCAAAACCTAATATTACATCAAAGAAAACCCCATTGCAGACCCTGCCTTCAAGACAGGAAGCATCATTGTCTCAAAAAATTAACCCTTCGTAGACCTCAATACTTATGTCCATATGGAAAATGGCTCTAAACAGAGGGGGTTTGATTCCTAAATAAATTTGGGTGCTTCATGTCACGACAAGCTCAACTTTGACTCTTGGTATTGTTGGTGGAGATCCCTTTAATCAACATATATGGAATTTTTCTTTTGATCAATAGGTCCCATGTTAACATGGTTGTTGTTATTGCGATGGTAGGGACCCCTTCTGGCTCCAATAATCCCACCTTTATCGCCAAACATGGAGTTATGTCACTGAGATTTTTCTTGCCTTATGGCATGATTATTCCTAGAATCAATATCTTTGGAGGAATGGGTTGGAATATCCAAGTGTGCACGTGTATATGCAGGCTGCTCCACTACAGCCCGTGTACATCGAGATTTGTACCAAAAAATCAAAATTAAATGTTGGGTTTCCATGTCACAAAAAGAGATCTCTGATCCTTAGCCTTCAATATACTGGAAACATTCCGACTCGGCCTTTCAATTGCATTTTGAAGGCTATAAAGAGGCCAATTCCGAGCTATGGAAAATGGAAAGAATTCAACTTTGAGAGCAAATTTACTCTCGAGAAATTATTTACTTCATATTGAGTCTGCATACCTTTGTCCTTTAAGTCTGAACACAATGTTCATCCCCCAAGCGCTTCCCTTATTGATGGAGAACCTCATTGTCTCCCTTATATGAGCTTTCCTTTGTTGGAGGATTGAAGTGGTGGAGGCCCAGTTGGAAGGAACTTGGTTTCTCGGTTTTGAATAGTGCCGACATGGGAGTCTGTAATATTTTCACTTCTGCTGATAATTTATTAATATAAATTCTCATTTCCCATCCAATTGATATCTTGCAAATATATTGATGAATTATGCTATCTAATGTGATAACCTTTTATATTTCCACCATATGTTTGTTTTTACTTGTTTGTTGAGGAATTGCTACAGGTATATAGCTTTGGGTCAAAGTGATCAATGATGGACATCATCGAACATCTGGATGAGGTAGGCCTCTTTCTTATCTTTCTTTCACATTGGTTTATATAGCATGTTGTTGGGATAGAGTTGATTTCTACAGTCATTTCCGTCTATTGTGGTTCACCCTAGGCATAGAAAGATTTTTCTCGTAACAGATGAGCCATAGGGAAGTGTTGGGGGGTTGTTGGAAAGTAATTTTGGATAAGAATAATTGAATTTTTGGAGTTGTCCCATAGCATATGAAAGGGTATAAGGTAGGACTAGAGTGCATGGAAAGGGCGTAGTTTGCAGGAAGAAGTAGGGAAAAAGAAAGAAAAGAATCATGTTAGAGAAAAATAAGGAAAAGAAGCATGTTAGTGCAAAAGTAGCAAATCAACGCAAAGGTAGGAAAATTGTTAAGACCTATTAGGGTTTTGGGGATAAGCTATTATGGTTTTCACCCCTAATTCTATTTATAAATATGTAAAGTGTCAGGGAAGAAGAGGCTATTGAGAATGAGATATTAGGTTGTTCATGATTGATGAAGAGAGTTTATACTTGGGGTTTTGGGGATATTTTGCAGAGATAGGCTTGCACTACAGAGTGGCTATGCAGGTTTTGGTATTACACCATGTTGTATATTTTGTAAGCACAGTGTGCATTCTTGAGGTTATTATTGCATGGATACTAATATAGATTCCAACCATTGTGGACGTAGCCCATGGATTGGGTGAACCATGTTAAAATATTGTGTTTGAATGTATTTTTTGATGTGATTACTCATTGATGTTGTGTTTATGCATGATAGTATAGATCTGTCTAATATATGGTTGGTGTGAAATAATAATGAATAATCCAGTGGGTTATTTATGTCGTGATATATATTATATTGTTTCTGCACAATAAGGTTTATTTTACTGAATGAATCTTATATGTATCAATGTCACACAATTTTTATGTTAAAGGTAATGATCTGCTAGTTTACGAAAACTACACATAGGGTTTGTTGACTAATAAAAGGGGTCTAAATAGGGATATTGTGCGCATAGTGGATAAGCATTAATAGTTATGTTGATATCCTCACATCCCCTCATCCCTATAGAAACTTGGTTCCGAAAGCCCCAGTAGATGCCTCAAGCGAGACTTCACTTGCATGTAGGTGATGCTAAAAGGGTCTATATATAAAGGGTTTGTTGGTTGAATAACTTGAACCTAGGGTTTTATAACTACATGCCAACAATACCATCATGCAAAATTTATATAATTCCAACTAGTAAGAAAATATCTTAATCATATTCCATGCAATATAGGGTGATTCATTCAACACTTTCACCAACGAAGAAGACTTGATGCTCGACCTCAAGTTCAAATTTCAAGCTATAGTAGAAAATCAACAAAGGAAGGGACAAACATAATCTAACCATTCAAATGAGTTGGTAACTAAAATGACAAGATTGTAGTTATTGATTACTTGTCAAATATATTGATTATTGATTTAACCCATCAATTAATGTGTCTATTTGTTTTAAGTAGGAAAGTAATGTTGATTCATTTGATGGTGGTGGACAAAAACAACATGATACCAGTGGTTTGCAGACCCATCACAATATGCATGTATTTAAAATAAAATGTATAATATGATGATTATATTTATTTCCTTCATATGGTGTACTTATAATTTTTCTCGTTACAATGGAAGAGCATGTATATGAGGGTGCTTGGAGAAAAGAGGAACCAACGACAATCCAACCAATGGTTTCAAGTACTCATGTAGGTAAAAAACATACTAATGATATTTGTACTAATGAAAAACCACTATGAATACTAACTAATCATTTCCTTTTAACTATTTTTTTTATTGTAGTGGATTCCCATGTAGTGCATCAATGTCCATGCCCTGCTACTAGAATTTATATAATACTTGATATGATCCATCGCCTTCCAACAACAAAACATGTGTTGAATTTTCGTTAATTACATTAACATTATATTTACCATAGCAATTTAAACTTTTTTTTCATGCTTGTTCCTCCATAGGCGATGTTGCACCATCGCCACCCAACCATATGAACCTACTTGTTCCACCCCCGAGCATAACATATACATCCTAGGAAACAATTCTACATAAGGGGAGAAAACCCAACAACCTTCTTATAGAGAATATCCTTTCCAAGACAAAATAACCAAGAAGAATCTCTATCCACTATACAAAACCACAAAGAAGATAACCCAACAACATAGATGCAACATACCCTAGCTAGAGTGCTAGGGTGTCTATCCTCCACCAAGAGATAACCAACAATGCAACTGCAACTCACTCTATATAGAGTGATAGAGTGGATGGCCTTCACCATGTGCATCACAAAATAAAATCCCTAGTGAGAGGTATGAGGAAACCCTAACTAAGATGTGCCCTACTTCCTTCTTTCTGTAGCTGCAAGTGCATATCTCCACCAAAATTTCACTATATATCCATGAGAGAGTGTTCCAAGTGAGAAAGGAATCACTCTTATTTATACTAATATTTCCACTGAATTTTTTGGCGGGGGTGACTTGAATTTATGGAAAATATATTTTATGTTTATCTTTTTCTTCTGGAGCTAACTTTACTTCTGGAGCATGATAAATCTTATTTATTATTTTTTGAAGTTGACTTCTCTTCTGGGATCTTCTTTGACTTCCAATGGTTTTCCTTTAAATTCTTGGCATCTTCATCTATATTAAAAGTTATCTCAAAGGTGAATATATCTTGCAACTACCAGAAACATCAACACACTCTCTTAGCTAGGGAGGTATTCTCCATGATGTTTTTCCTTTGGTCCTCATAGCCTCACAAGATATTCCATGGTCCTACGACCATGCCATGTTCATGCATACGATGCTACTGGTAACATCATCATGTCTCACATGGTTACACCTAATGCGTACCTTTTCTAGGGCCTTGTCACCACTAGAACACAATAGGACCTAATCTCTCGTAGTGTGGCACTAGGACCTACTCACCCATACTGCATCGTCAAGGACCTACTCGCCCATGAAATCTCCACTTGGTATACTCTCAAGGATGTTGGGAAATAACCTAGTACAACCTATCAGTCCATTAATAAGTGTCATACTCAACTCATTCCATCGAGGAGTATCATCACAGAAGAATGTCTCACAAGTTTGCAACCATCAATACTCCCTCTCAACGAGGAAGGCATTCTCCAAGAATATCTTGTATTGTTCTTGGTATTCTTCTATTATAGAAAAGTTTATCCATGATCCTCATTAGATATCTTTATGATCCATATCCACAACCATGTGTCTAACACCTCAGGTCATTCTTGTCCCATGACAAGAATTATTACAACATCGGATCCACATTTATCTCATATTCGTTCCTACGATATCCACATTCCCACATGATCATGAGCATATTTAGAATGATCAAGATCAGTCCTAGAATGTACATATTCCCATAGAATCACTCTTTGAATGCATTTATCTTGATGTTATTAGAAACCTAGAATTGCACCTCAAGCACCTCGAGTCTTACATCCATTCAATACTACGTCAGGGAACATCTACTCCAGATGTAAATTTTCTCTATCTCCCCTAGTATGCAGCCCAGTACTAGGAGAAGGTTCATCCCAACGCTTATTCGGGCCACTCACCTCACCGTGAGTGTTATTCCTGATGTAATTCACACACATTGGAGGATTCTTCATTCCATCAATAATTATGTAGCTTCAGTCCATTGAAGACTACGTCAGGATTTGAGTCTTCATTCCATCAAATACTATACCAGAGTCCCAAGTGTTAGGTGGCTAGAGAGGTAGTGGGGGGGCCCAGTGGGCCCATAGTGATAATAGTGGAGTCCATTAAAAGTAAGGTGGAATAGGTCCACTATAGTATTAAATAAATCCCACTATCGTAGTTAGATATAATAAATGTAAGAGGACTTCTTAGAAGGTTCCACTTCTAGAATGTTCATAGGTGGTTGGTAGCACTATATAAATGGGTTCAAGAAATGTAATGAGATAGGCTGATAAGTGTAGTATTTGGAGTGGTATCTCAATAGAAGGATGACCCATCGAAGAGGCAAGTGAATAGGAGATGACCCCTTACATAATAGGATCCATTGTATGGTGTTTCCCTACCTCAAGGGTTTTCTTATAATAAAAGTGTGGTTATTCTATATTACTCTATGAATATTTGTGGTGTTTTCGTATGTAAGTATTTGGTACTTAACATATATAAAGTCCTCTTACATTTATTATATCTAACTAACAGAGTGGGCCTTATTTAATACTGTAGTGGACCTAGTCCACCTTACATTGAATGGCCTCAACTATTATCACTATGGGTCGTCTAGCCCCCCCCATTAGCTCTCTATATACCTAACACTAAGCCTTCATTTCATTGAAGAATACCCTAGGATCATTCCCACATGGTAAAGTATGTCTGACCAATATTGGAATGTCTACCCAATATCCTCTGGGAGATATAGCAACAACTTGAATCTTCATCCCGTCGAAGATTACATATAGGCCTATTCCCACATGATAAATACTATCTGATCAATATTGGAATATTTGAACGATTCCACAATCATCAACATTCCTCTAGGGAAACATTTGAATTCCTTCCAATATTGTCCCTAACATAGGATTGGTGAAAATGTCATCTTTCTTCTCATCTATGGATATGTGTTGGAGACACATTTCTCCCTCTTACACCATGTCTCTAATGAAATCCTGCAAGATCCTTCGAAAGCCACCTTACTTCATGATGTTTGTTACTAGTTGTGATATATGAGTGCTATAGATATCTACTTCATGTCTCAAACTAGAGACAACAAAATATGTTTCCTTATGCAATTGTCATGATAAATCCCTCTTAGAGATATCACTAGCGATAGGCCTTTGAGATAACCTGCCTACAAAAAGAAAACAACAACAACAACATTTCCATGGAAACCTCCATGGAATTGAACAAGATAACCTACCAATAACATACAACAAAATAAGAATATCTCCTTGAGGGGAGGTCAACAAGTGCATCTCTAGTATTTAAGTGGTTAGTATAATGATCATAACTTCAATAGATCAAGATGCAACATATAATCACAATAATTCCATAAAATATAGAGAAATATCAAAAAAGAAAAACCTGGAGGGTGTGTTGTTCCTCTAGATGTGTTGGATCTGAGATCCCTCTAGATCTATGATTTCTAATTGGAAAAAAAAGATCCCTTCTTCTGAAAACACCCTCAAGATATTGATACAATTTAAACATATATAAGTACATACCTCATAAATTGTAGCACGATCTGGAAGCAGTGGTAAGCAGTGGAAAAATATAAACCTTCAAGGTGCTCCAACTATCTTGACAAAATAAAATTTTGCAGCAGCAAGGTACTGCAAAAAAATATTGTGGTGAACTGCAATGACAAGGTAAATCTCACGATCTTCCTTCTAGCAATTAGACTGTTCTGAAGGAAACCAAGCTCTGAAACCATGTTAAATTTTTTGTTAATTAAGGTAACATCAAATTTACCATAGAAATTTAAACTTCTTTTGCATGCTCATTTCTCCATAGTTGATGTTGCACCATCTACACCCAACCATAAGAACCTATGCATTCCACCCTTAAAAATAACATATACATATTGGGAAACCCTTCTACATATGGGGAGAAAACCCAACAATCTTCTTATAGAGAATATCATTTCCAAGTAAAAATAACCAAGAACAAGATCTATACACTAGAGAAAAGCACAAATAACATAACCCAACAACATGGATGCAAGAAACCCTATCCAAAGCATTAGGGTGTCTAGCCTCCACCAAGAGATAACCAACAATGCAGTTGTAGCTCAATCTAGCTAGAGCACTAGTGGCTGACCTTCACCATGCACATCAGAAAAGACAAACCATAGCAAGAGGTGTGAGGAAACCCTAACCAAGATGTGCCCTACTTCATTCCTTCTACAGTTGTAGTTGCATCTCTCCACCAAACTTGTGCTATATCTCAATTATAAAGTCTTCCAAATGAGGAAGGTGTCACTCTTTTTTATACTAATCTATCCAATGAATTTTCTAGCAGGGTCTACCTGAATTTCTGGAAAATCTATTTTTATTTTTATTTTTTTCTTCCAGATCTGAATTTACTTATCGATTAATATATTTTTTCTTTATTATTTTCTGTGAGTCTGACTTATCTTCTGGGATCTTGTTTGAGTTCCAATGGTTTTTCTTTGACATCTTGGAAAATTCATCTATAATAAAGGTTATCACAGAGGTGAATACCTCCCGCGGCTACCAGAAACATCAATAATAGGGCCCAATAGCTGAAGGCTGGGATAAATATGAATGTGATGATGATTTACTCATAAATTTTATCAAAAAGAAGAAAAAAAAAGTGACTATACATATTTTCATGACAAATTTTATTATTATAAATTATTGAATGTAGAGTGTTTTGATTTGTTAATTGTGTGTGATCCTTATATGTTGTGTATCTATGTACCTTCTTTATTTCATTTACCTTTAATTCTTGTTTTATTACTTGTTATACATGTTTGGATATGAGGACTTGAGAGTGATGGAAAGGGTGGGAGGGGGCGGGACTATCTTCCACCTTCACGTGGTTGGACATGTTTAGTAGAGAGCAAATTATTCATGAAACTAAGAGGAGCTCATTCATGAGGTATTCCCCTTTAGTATTTATAGAGCATTGTACATGTTTAATTATTATTCATTCATGATGATGAGAACCTCTCTCTTATCAATCAAGAAAGGAAGGGAAAGTTCAAGAAGATTTCTAGTGGATATTCTACCTCTCAAGTCGACAAGAAGAAGGGTATGAGAAAAGTCAAGTTCATTTCATGTCATAAATTTGTACATTATGCAGGTGAATGTCTGCATAGGAAGAAGGGTGGGAACAAAATGCAACTAGAGGTAAATGCACCGACAAAGAATCAATTGGATGAGTTTTGCAAGAAGTTTGAACATATGAAGTTCTTACTTGTTTCCCAAGATTCCTTGGGAACCATATCAACTGGTGCATGGTTGATATATAGTGGAACCACATGTCGCATGATAGGAGCATGATAGGTGTTTAAGAGCTTCACATAGTTTGACTTAGATATGCATGTGGAACTTGGTATGGGGACCAAGCATGTTGTAAAGGGATATATAATAGTGTGATTCTGGATGGAGTCAAGAGGCACATTGAGAGTGGAAGATGTGTTGTGGGTGCCAGAACTCAAGGGGACTGTGATCTTAGTCTCAATGATTGAGAAGAAGGGATTTGACATAGCATTCGAAGATGGAAAGGTGTTGATCAATACTAGAGGATATAGTTCATAAAAAGCATCCATCTTTGGAGTTAGAGAGTAACTTGTATAGGTTAAAGGGTCATCCTATGTGAGAAGTGGAAAGTAAAATAGTGATAGAGAAAGAGGAGTAGGTAGCTCTGAAGGTTGAGTAGCTCAGAGGGAGTTAGCCTTCGGTTTTAGGTGGGAAGGAGAAGCCTTCCAAGTTTATCAATAAGGAGTCATGGTATGTGATAACCATGTAGAATGTCGAGGAGAATTCGACTTATAGTATCATGATCAATGGCAATGAATCTTCAAAGACAGGTCAGCGCATGATTGCAGGGATAGTTTCTATGTCAAAGGGAGTAACTAATCAAGTGGATTGAAGAGCAGGCATGGTAGCAGATATGGAAGTTAAGATAGATCCAACACCATGTGGTAAAAGTACCTTCCTTTCTAAGAGGGAGTGTTGATGTTAGAGGTGAGCATCAGACATTTACTTCCACATTGGCATGTGTCTAGCATGTGGAATTCGTCAAAATCCTTCTATCCTTGATTTTACTCTAGTTAAAAGGAATCAATTAAAGTAAAAGTGTTTTTATTATTTAATTGAGTTATTTAAGGAAAGTGCTAGAAGTAATTAAAATGTAATCTTAGCAGTAAATCTTAAGTGAGTGTGAGAAGTAATCTAAACCATAAATAACTTTGGATATTAGAAATAGACTATAACTCATGGCTATAAAAGTAAGGCTAGGGTGAAGTTGGAAGACACTTGTGTGAGATACACTTGTGGGAGACTTTGGTGAGAGATAAAGTTTGAGACATTTGGTGAGAGACCAAGGTCAAAGATATAAAGAAGGATTTTTTATAGTGTTAGGAGTGTATAATAAAAGAAGATTTTTTCTTACATGAAAGTGAGGAGATCTCACTGGTTGGGTGAAGATATTTCATACAAGTGTTGATACAGAGAGGGTTGAATCATGAAGGAGAATGATTCAATATCTTGTATAGTTGGAGAAGGATGTCCATATAGAGGTCATACAAGTCAAGGAGAAGAGAGAGTAGAGGCAACCACAAGTGGGTTTCAACTGATAGAATCTAGAGGAAAGCAAAACACCATACGAAAGTTTCCATACATGTATGCGAGTATCATTGGAGAAATTCACGTATGTATATGGGTTGCAAAAGTACACTCATATACACCTTAGGAAACATGTTGGTATAGGGTCATACAATAGCACATACATTACCATGTGTGTCTGTAATGTATATTCTCTCAATGAGTCATTTTCCTTATTAATACTGCCCTAATTTGACCTTAACAAAAGAATCTTAGGAAATTTTTTCCCTCCATGGTTTTTTTTCATACATTTATACCTAAAAATATTGGTGTCTTGTGTGTGACATTTTTGTTTTCCAAGTTTATGCTTTCGTATAATGTTAAGTTGATTACTCAACTATGATTTTAGTAGATAAAGTGATCTGTTTTTTAGATAACTGTCGAGTGTTGGGTTGAGGTGGTAAAACTAATAGGGTGGAAATCCTTGAGGCTCTTGAAATAATTCCTTACAATATTTTATCAATTGTTGTAGCTTTTGGTGTTGCCTTCCACTACATCCTTCCAAGGATTCCTTCATCTCCAACTAGATACCTTCTCCTTGTTGTTTTCCTTCCCTTAAAAACAACAAAACAAATTTCTTCATATTGCTCATGATTCTTCTAGCCTGATGAGCACTGATTAGAGAGTTTGAATTTTTCCTTATGTGAATTTATGGTGCATGTTATTGTTAGAAAAGCAGGACCGTGGAGAAATAAAATAAAACAAATGCAGAAACAAAACATAGAAGACACACAATACAAGAGAGACACATATTTATGTGGCTCATCCAGTGTGGGATACGTCCACAAGAGAAATTGCCAGGTCCTTCCTTTATTATTATCCAACAAGTGAAGGGATACAACCTACAGCAAAACCCGTTGTAACTTCCTCTTTTTTCTCTCACAGTCTCCTCTCTCAGAATACAATATTCACCATCAACCATAGCTGCAATACATTTCCCTCATAAAAGAGGGTTGCCTTCT
>JASDQU010682958.1:20207-30299 GCA_032191745.1 Picea mariana
TGCTCGCGTATACCTCCAAAAGTTGCAAAAATTAAAAAGTTGTAAGGAATTTGGTGGAATTCATGGGCTATTGGAGGTTTCCCAACCAATTCACCTACTATAGCCCATCCCCCAACCAAATAACCATCCTTTTGTCATATAAAAGGAGGTTTTAGGGTCTCATTTCACAACTAAGAATAATAATGGTGAAACTCTGCCCAATTTTACTTCCCTTCCTTTCCCAAGTATTTTCTACCTTTTGTGAGTTACTACCTCAACACTCTCTCTTCAACCCCTTTTCTTCCATCCAATCCATTCCCTTTCCTTGAGGTGATAAGTAGATTGTGAGAAGAGACTTATTGAAGGTGCACTTGGAGCATTGTAAAGAGGAGCCCAGACCAGGTTCATAGAATGGTGGCCGACATGGATTGTAAGTTTCAACCTTTGTTTGATGAATAAAAAAATCTCTTTTCTCTATCCCAAATGATGATGTTTTGTGTATTTTCTTTGATTTATACATAACATTTGATATCTAGCCCTAATTTATGAATAGAAATAACATTCTTGTAGTCCTTGTTTGCCTAGTTTTGAATGGAGGTCATCCTTGGGAGGAGACTTGCATTCTTTGGAACTACAGAGCTTGAGGATATCATCACCAGATGTGGGATAAAAAGTACAGTTACTGATCTTCTCTTCTATTGCTTTCTGTTCATTTATTTTGGTATGTTTTGGGTAGAGTAGAAAATAGATGGAATTTTAGATGGTCATTCGCTTTTTCTATATCTTAAACCTTGTTATATTTATAGGGGGATTTTCCCGCTAGCAGAAATAAAAACCATATTGGGGATATCTCTATGGATTTTTGGGAGTTTTTTGGGTTGTTGATTGGTTTTTCGTTTGCCTTTCGAGTTTCAATCAAGTTTATTGAGTCTTTAGGGTTTCTGGTCACCTCCAGGTGCATACCAGCCTTCCCTACCCTGTAAGTCTTCCTTGTCTTTTTATTTTTGAAAAGTCTCAAAGGTGTATGCTCCATGTTTTGGGTTAGCCCACGTACATACGCGCTCTGCACAGTAGACAACCCACGTACATACACAGGTTGTTGATGCAACAATGCGTGTCTCTATTTCATGAAATTATTTTTTAATAAAAAGAGAGTTTGTCTCTTTCCTGATAGAAGTTCGGATCACTTCTCAGGACTTTCTTGAATCAGTGAGACTCTTTTTCTGTGGCCATAACTTGGTTTGAAGTTTCATTTTACTTGTTCCTTAGTCTTCTTGTGTTTTCCCTAAAAGGTTTAGAGCGAGTTGTCAAGTCTTAGATATTCCCTTTGGTTTCTTGGTTGAATTTTTGTGATCCACAGTGGGATTAAGGTATTTATAATTCTTGTTTTCAGTTTTCTCTTTGTCCCTATTTCTTGCTTTGGAAAAACAAAAAAAAAGGGGGTTTTACTCCAGTTTTTTCTTGTTAAAGCAGTTCGAAAAATAAAAATAAAAATTTGATTTTCTTGCATTTTAGTTTTGTAAAGTAGTCAAGGTTGTTATTTGAAAAAGAAAAAGAGTCTTCATTTCAAAGTTCTTTTCAATTTCCTAAAATATAATTAGTTTGTAGTCAAATGAAAGAAAACTTTTAGTATTTCTTCTTTTACAAGATCTTGAAATATCAGTTAGAAAAGTTGAATTTTCAAAGAGTTGTTTTAAAGCATTGCTTTGATTTTGAAGTATTTTTTTCTTTCAAATGCTTTAAAGTTCTTTTCCTTATTCATCTCTTCATAACACCATCAATTTCACTGCCATACCTTTTGAGTAAATCAATCCTTAAAATGGACGCCTAATATAAAAAACATTAGACTTTTTTGTTTGTAGGGTTCACATACTAGTTTAGGGTTTTAGAGCCTTGAATTTGGTGTGAAGAGGAAACTCTTCAAGGACACTTTAAAACAAACATTGGAGTATGAATTAGGGAGTGCTTTAAGTCCAGTGTCGTAAAAGTTAGCCGAGACCCCCCTCTAACACAGGGGATAAACACGAGGTCATGTGAGGAAAGGAAGAGGAGATAACCCCTCCAAAGTTGGACTGAACGTAGTGGGCATTGTATATTGAGGGTATTTCTTGGGAACAATACCGATCGTAGTTACCTATAGAACCTTGTGGACCTCAAATCCGTTCAATATACTTAGTTGTCTTCTGGACCAATTTCTTTCGATGCCCTTGAAGGGATTCATACTTGTTATCCTTCTCATTATGATCTGCCTGACTGTCAACTGTACCCGCCTGGCAACTGACTACGAGCTGGCAACCTAGTTTTCTATATTTTACGAACTTACACAGGTGACTGCGGGGGTATACCACAGTACCTAGGGAAGACGTCGGATTGCACTTCACAGAGTATACCCGAAGGGTGCTTCCATGTTTGAGTTACACTTGCATCAGTTAGTTTCTCTAGTGTCGATTGGCGTAACCATCCTTCCCACTAGCTAGTCGATTGCTTGATTTATCTTTAGGAAACTTTTTTGTGTGTGCTTTGAGTTCTATGCTAGTCAAGCCTTACTATGTCATTTGATCATTTCACAAAGTGGAATATCAATAGATTCGCCTGTTGTGAAGGATTCAGGGCCTATCGTCGGCTACTTTGGAGCTGCCTCCGCCACCATTAAGGTGAAGACTTGATCAAGAAGGGTCGTTTGAAGCAACCAAGCCGCGAGAAACTGTACCTGATCTTGCTCTACTAGGAGACTTTCTGGCTCCAGAGGAATCCACCGTCTTTGACCTTGAAACCAAAGGTTTCAGTCCAACCAATCATCTGATTATCGACTTGTCAACGTCGATATTGATTCAGATTGTCCCACCTGAGGTGACATCTTCTAAGCACCAGCTAGTTCTACGAGTGACAATGGAAGCGAATGTTGCTACTTCTTCTAGAAGTCCTCATACTCTCGTTGCAACTACTACTGCACGGGGCATCCCAACTCCTCTCCCAGCTTTTCTAGTCAAGACTACAGTTTTCTCGACTCCCTGAAATTCAGGTAGCAGTCTGATACTTTTATCGACTTCGACCACTGTTTCATTTACTCAGAGTGTAACGGGCCCTCCCTTCTCATATGGGATGTCTGACTTTGATACAAACTTGGTTCTTACTTATTCTACCTTAAATACCACGAGTTTGGGGGCAGGGAGCTCAAATGCTCCCTTGCAAGAGTCAATCATGGGATCTACTATCCCTTTTAATGTTATCCCTTACAGTGGCAGTCATATACCTCCTTCATCCCCTTCACTTGGTGGTGATTTTCAGCATCCAATCGGGCCAAATGCTAATTATATCTTGTTTGGTGGAGTCATTTTAGGACCTTCATCTTATACAATGTCAGTGGGATCTATGTCGTTCTCTTTGTTCGGTGCATTTGGGAATAATGTTTTCTCTTTGACTGCTTTCTCTACACTGATTTATTCAAAGAATTCTGTGACGTTTTTTCCTGGTCTTATGAGGAAATTCCAAGCATCGACCCACGAATAGTTGAGATGAAATCACGACCTATTTTGATGCCAAACCGGTCCGACAAAATCTTCGTCCAGTAAATCCTCGAAAAGTGACAACAATCAAGGCAAAAGTAGAAAAGCTTCTCAAAGCTGGTTTTATCTACTGTGTACAATTGATGAAATGGGTTTCAAACCTAGTTCCGGTTAACATGAAACAGGGCATGATTCATGTGTGTATGGAATTCCATGATTTGAATAAGGCTTGTCCGAAAGACAATTTCCATACCCCATTTATCGATCAGATTATCGATGAATGTGCAGGCTGCGAGGTCTTTTCATTCATGGATGGTTTTTCAGGATACAATCAGATTCAAATCAAACCCAAGGACCAACATAAAATGGTTTTTATTTTTCCTTGGGGTACCTTCACATATCATAAGATGCCTTTTGGCCTAAAGAATTTTGGAGCCACCTTTCAGCGGGCCATGTCGTTCTCTTTTCACAACCTCAAACACATAGTCGAGGCATACCTTGATGATCTAGAATCACGTTCTTGCAAGAGATCTGATCATCCCGCCCATCTACGACTAATATTTGAGAGATGTCGCTATTATAGGATTCGCTTGAATCCTAGAAAATGTTGTTTTTGTGTGATGTCAGGTTGTCTTTTAAGTTTTATTGTATTGAAAACATGGATCATGGTCGATACTCTCAAGGTTGAGGTGATAGTTCAATTTCCTCCCCCGTGCACGATACCCTGACTTCAGAGATTACAGGGGAAAGAAAACTTTCTTCAGCGTTTTGTCATGAATTATGCTGAGATCACTAAAGGGAATTAGACAATTGAGAGGGGGGGAAAATCAGTTGTTACTGTCCTTAAATGATTATTCCCATTTTAAAATCTTTACAGAACACTCAATTATGATCACAATGATGCAGGGAATTAAGCAATAGAATATTAAACATCAATCACACACATGAAATATATAGAGACAAATATTTCTTGACGAAACGCATAAAGGGAAAAACCTCTTCTTTTTTATATGATAAGTAATATTTATTTTATTTTCATTATCAATCTTATGAGTTCCAACTCCTCTTGAGGCTACAAGCTCTGTTTTACAAGAAACAACTTGCTTAGAGCACCAACTCTCTAGTTTCTCTAGCACCCACTAGAAGGAAGCACCAACTTCCTGTCACTAAGGCACCAACCTGTATAACAAAAAAAAATTGTTCTCACTTGCACCACCCTGCCACCCTGGTTTTTTTGGCTGCAACCAGATGGAAGCTACAACTCCCTATGTTCAAGCACCCACTTGAAACTCTCAGGACACCATTCCTCCCTAGCACCTCCCTACCACCCTGAAATATAAATCTTTTCTTTCTTGAATTTATCAAAGTGATATAACATTTATCTATGGCTTACTAGTCTCATCATTGTTCTGCTACACTACTCTTATTTGCCTGCATTAGTGTCTCTCTCCTCGCATCTGCTGTGCTTTCTATTCTTCTCTCAGATATGCATTTATATTCCTTGCTTCTTCTGCGCTTTATGCTCTATGTCTTCTTTCCATTCTATGCACCACGTCTCTTCTATGTGCTTCAGCTCTTGCACACTGCATGCTTCTACCCCCATGAACCCCACTCAAAAACAACACCCATCTATTCTTTGTTCTGCATTTTTATACTCTATGTGCACCTTCTTCATACTTCATGCGCAGTACCTCTGCATGCTCTTCACTTCTTCACTGTTCTACCCTACAGGTTGTTCACTACAACTCTTCCTTACTCATGCATAGCTCGACAACAAAATCACTTCACTTCTTTGTTCTACATTCATTTGTCACGTTGAGTCATCTCTTGATCATCATGGCAACTCTTCATCTTCTCCGTCGGTTCTGTTTTCTGTGATTTCATCATCAGTGCTAGTTATGTTGAGATTCCTTAGCTTCTCTGTCAATTACAGCTAGACAACTATGGATTCTTTGGCTTTTAGTACCTTCCTTTGTGTGAACACCGGCGATGACCAAGCGCTTATTCAAAAGGCACTTCCCGATTTCTGTCTAGTGAGTGTTGGCTCCATTTCACAATACGACCTTAAGCTATGATCTTCATGTGACCAAGCGATTACGGGCAGGTCCAAAGGTGGTTTAGACCAAACTGCTTTTTACCCTGAAATTCACCATGAACCTCCAAGCATCCTTTCTCCAAAACCATGGTTTCAATTGCAGCCCGCTCATGAAAAAATTAAGGCCCGAGCATGTTCTGGCCCCGCAATGGAGCACAACCGTCGATCTCATGATATTGAATTTGCTCTTGAATGGATGGTTCAGATCTGTCCTCTCAAGTCCACGGACTAGATCTCTCCTTCCTCCATCAACGACTGAGGTTTCCTTCGTGATCCAGGATCTGGGAGTTTCAACTCTCAAGCCCCATTGTTGCTGACTAGATATCTTTCGAAATAGAAGATCTGCTGACATTTGTCCTCTTCAATCGATGGTTCTACCTTCTTTCCTTTATCCACGCGAGATCCTTAGTCTCAGTGATCATATGACATGTGTCCCTCCAAACCAATGGACGAGATTGATTTCACAATCCGGGCTATGAGAGTTTCAATTATCAAGTTCTCGTTTTCTCCCGAAGCATTTCACCCGAAGTTGACAATCCACTGATGCGTGTCCTCTTTAATCCAATGGCTATCCTTTGCTCTAGGACTTGGGCCTTTGGGACTTTAGGTCTTTGGGCATGTACTGGTGGTAAAACTCCTGAAGAAAAACTCCCAGAGTGACATAACTCTTGCGTCACTCGATGATGTGTCATGAGCTGAGCAGCTGCCATGTTTCACTCAGATTTGTTATTACCACATACCTGAAATGTCGAATCAACTTGACACTTGTCATTGTCTGATTACACCACGTATCCTTGCTGACGTGGTTTGCTAACTTGGTCTACCACAATCTAACAGTCATTGTTTGATCTCTAGATCTGACAGTTGACAGAACTTTGCATTCCGTAGATTTCAAATCTCAAACTTTCCTAAGTGTAAACTCCTTGCATCTCTATATCCTAAGTGAATGTTGTTCATTTGATTAGGATCTTGGATCGGTGACTCGATCTTTCTGCGATGCAACATTTCTAGCTTATCCTGTCCTTCCACTCGAATTTGATCTGACGGCTGTGATCAAATCGCGACATCGCGTGTCAGGTGTTTGAACGTGAGCCAACCCTGAATATTCCAACTCTCAATATCTGAAATACTCTAGATAAACGGCCCACAACCCTCTGTGATCCAACGGTCCAGATCTTATTGAGACTTCGTGTTTCGCGAAGTTGGAGGACTACTCACCTCCCTTCTCCTGACTCCCTATTTTCTGAAACTTGCTATAGATCAACGGCCCACAACCCTCTAAGATCCAACGGTACAGATCTTATTGGGACTTTGCATTTTACAAAGTTGGAGGACTACTCACCTTTGAATTTTCCAGTTCGTGACTTAGCGAAATGATGATCTCTCTCCATGTGTCCTATGGATCCAATGGTTCATATATTATCGTGATTTCACATTTCGTGGAGTTGGAGGATGGCTCTCGTCCATTATTCTCTCCGCAGTTATACTGGATTCGACGATTGTTGGTCCTCGACGCTCAGATCCAACGGATCATATTTGTACCTCTCCTCTGTGCTTCCTCTGGTCACTGGACTCTGATCTAACAGACATCAGGTATTTAGGATTGATGATCCAATGACCATTGTCGCTCCTCCTCTTGAGATTTGGCTTTCACAAATATCTAAGTGTCAAAGGCCATAACCTTCGATCCTTTTGCGAGCCTTGATGTATGGGATCTCCTCTGTGCATCTCAGAACACTATCTCTCATGACCTTTGATCTCTGCATACTGTTTGCTTCGTCACATGAGCTTATGTTGTTCCTATTTTTCCATCAATCCACACTCTAATATTTCCATCAATGATAAGCACACGATGCCTATAAACATGCCAACAATATTCCCATTTGGCATAGATGGCAACCCTGAAGGATTGTACTTTTCTACTGATATCTCCAACTGTAGCATCTAAAACACACCTTTTCTCCCCCTTTGACATCAATGTCAAATAAAACATGCTCCCCCTGAGCTATTGTAGTACTTGTCGGAGGTATCATATATTCAACCAATAAATAATCCCCCTGACAAGATGGACCCTCTTAGGTTGATAATGGGTTCATGCCCAACTTCTCGCGTAGATACTCAAACTAAGCTTTTGCAAGCGGTTTGGTGAAGATATCAGCAATCTTATCTTTGGAAGGAATATAATGCAAAGAAACAATAGTGTTGGTCACCCGTTCACTCAAGAAGTGATACTTGATGGGTATATCCTTGGTCTTGGAGTGAAACACAGGGTTCTTTGACAGACTAATTGCACTGGTATTATCACAATGAATTGGGATCGGTGCAGTACATTTTACCTCCAAGTCAGCAAGTGTCTTAATCATCCACAATACTTGGGTACAACAAGTGGCAGTTGTAATGTATTCATCTTCTGTAGTTGATAAGGAAATGGAACCTTGCTTCTTGCTCAACCATGATACAAGGGAATCTCCTAAGAATAATTCACTTCCACTCGTGCTTTTCCTTTCATCCACGCAGTTAGCCCAATCAACATCTGAATAGACTGATAGTTGAAAATTCAGATTCCTAGGATACCATAGTCCATGGTCCATTGTACCTTTCAAGTACCTGAATATTCTTTTGACATCTAATAAACGACTTTGTTTAGGTGCAGCCTGATACCTTCCTACCATTCCAACATCATGCATTATGTCTAGACGAGATGTTTTGATGTATAGTAGGTTTCCTATCATAGACCTATATGAACTCTGATCAACATTAGGTGAATCATCATCCTTAGGTGTGCTCATAGGTTTAGAATCTTCCATTTGAAACCTTTTCAACATTTCTCTTAGATATTTTTCTTGAGAAATAAATATTCCTTCAGACCTATGAGTAATTTATAGGCCAAGAAACAATGACAGTTCCCCTATCATAGACATTTCAAATTCAGACTGCATGGCAGAAGAAAACCATTTTACCAATGAATCATTATTACTACCAAACATGATGTCATATACATAGACCAACATAATGAGTAGATCATTACCTTCTATTTTGATATATATATTGTTGTCAAAGTTCCTCTCTTGAACCCTTTGTCTTGTAGATACGTATCTAGTCTGTGATACCAGACACGAGGAGCTTGTTTCAACCCATATAAGGCTTTCTTCAGCTTGCAGACAAAGTCAGGGTTATTTTCTAGTTGGAAACCCTTTGGTTGTTCCATATAGACTTCTTCTTTTAGATCTCCATTTAGAAAATCTGACTTGACATCCATTTGATAGACTTTAAACTGTTTATGACAGGCATAAGCAAGAAAAATTCTAACAACTTATAATATTTCTACAGGCGCAAATGTTTCATCAAAGTCCAGTCCTTCTATTTGAGAATATCCTTTGCAGACCAAACTAGCCTTATTTCTTATAATATTTCCTTGCTCATTCATCTTATTTTTGTAGACCCATTTGGATCCTATTACATTTTTATTTGTTGGCCTAGGAATGAGTTCCCAAGTGTCATTCTTTTCAATATGGTCCAATTCCTCATTCATTGATTTTAACCAATTTACATCTTCACTAGCTTCTTTGAAGTTCTCGGGTTCCACCATGGAAATGAACGCCATATGTGATTGATCGATGTCTTTGATTATCCTTCTCCTGGTTTGTACACCTTTGTCTTTATCACCAATTATCTGAATTTCAGGATGATTCTTGTGAGTAATTCTGGAGGAAGGATTTGATGTTGATTGTTGTCCTAACTCTTCTTGTTTGGGTGTCTCTTCTCCATCTGATTCTTGGACCTATTCATCTTTAGTTTCAGCTATGTCCTCTGTAGTAGGCTCAATATTTCTTACCTCTCTTTCTGGGACTCCTTCATCAACCTTTAAATCAATGCAATCAACTAATTTATGCAATATTTTATTAAGGCATGTATATCCTTTATTGTTGGTAGCATATCCTAAGAATATTCCTTCATCAGCCCTGTCATCATACTTGCCAAGGTTTTCATTATTATTCTTTATGTAGAACTTCGTCCCAAAGAACTTGAAGTGTTTGATTGAAGCATGTCTTCCATACCATAGTTCATAAGGTGTCTTGTCACTATGTGGTCTGAGGTGGGCCTTGTTAAGAATATGGACTACTGTGTGTATTGCTTCTACCCAGTAAGTTTGACCAATGTTCTTCTCATTCATCATTGACCTGGCCATTTGCTGAACTATTCTGTTTTTCCTCTCAACTACTCCATTTTGTTGTGGAGTTCCTGGGATTGTGTATTCTCTCTTGATCCCATGTTTATCACAGAATTCCTTGCAATCACTTGACATAAATTCTCCTCCTTTGTCTGATCTTACTGTCGTTAACCTCTTGCCTGTTTGATTCTTAGTTAAAGCCTTAAATATTTTAAATTTCTCAAATGCTTCATCTTTTTCTTTAAGAAAAGAAACCCAAGTAAGTATGGAGTAATCATCAATGATCAGCATAAAGTAGTTTTCCTTCCACCTACCTTCCTATCTTGATGGTCCACATAAAT
>JASDQU010682958.1:50475-64256 GCA_032191745.1 Picea mariana
GGGGGGAGATCCTCGATCTCAGCCATAGTAACAAAACGAGTGAGCGCAGTGAGGCTCCTCTCCACTCGTCACAAGACTCTATCAACCTCTCTGTATGGAGGTCCCCCTGTAGTTGTTAGTCCTCCTACTATTGTTGGTCCTACCTCAGGTCGAAGACGTCATCGAGTCCTAGCGAAATCTATTGGTCATATAGGCCCCACATCTGTACATAACAAATACACAAGTCAATACTCTATACACACATAAAAATGATATATATGAAAATTAAAAATTAAATAAACTTTAAAATATATGTTACCTATCTCGCCTCACTCCTCGCCAGGAGGCACAGGCATGTTAGGGTCTATGGTGAAGTTGTTCCCTGCATATAGTTAATCCTCGATCACCAAGATCTGACATTCCCACCATTCAAAAAACTTGTCATCAAAGGCCTCTATGGTCCTCCCTCCACCTTGTCTAGGAAGCCATGCTACCCACCTGCTCATTTCTTGGAAGGAGGCTACATGCCCCCGTACTGTCTCTCTGGGACTTAGACTAGGCACCCTCTCAAACAAGAAGGAGCACAAGATAGTATTGAACCCGAAGTTCTTGTTGGTACGTCGCCGACACTCTATAAGATGTCTCTTCATGCATACCAGCATGGTCATACTCTAGTAAAAAATGGTGGCTTCCAAACACCGAATGGCACAATGAATATGTGCCTAGGAATCTTGGTGAAGGGTTGTAGATCTAGTAGTCCACTTGATCAAAAGTAAGATCACATACAGAGATAGGTTGGTGATCTTATGAATTGGCACCTGAGAACCACCCTTCTCAGTACCAGCCTCACAGTACATCCAAATGTAGTCCTCGATGTTGAAAGTCCCTAGAGGAAAATTCCTCAAGTTAATTGGTTCCCCTCTTCTCGAGAGGTCAATCAAGAAGTAAATGTCCTCTGTGGTTGGGGTCATTGATTGACCCTCTAGCATGAAATCCTAAAAGTCAATATGCCAATACTCTACAAAAGAATTGAGTAGCCTCAGTTGTGCCCTCATAAACAAACACTGGAAGAAATTCCATAACTCGCATTGTTTTAGTGTGACAATGGCTATAGGGTCCTCCTCGACTAGGACGTTGAGCTCCTCATGTTCTCTCTCTCTCTAGTGAACATACATCCTATAACATGGAAAAATAGAGAGGATTCAACACTTTCTTTTTATTTTTTCAAAGTGCTAGAGGATGTATGTGGGATGCTTTGTACACAGTCGCATATGTACGCGGGCTGTTTAGTCTTATTCCTGAGTACATATGTGGGTTGGCCTTGGAGAACCTGCATACAAGCAAGGATGCTCTTTTTACAAGTTCCTTCCCCTTCCAAACACAAAACTAAAGCTAAAAGAAGGAATTAAATTGCAAGTGTAGGTGTTTTGTACTTACCTGGTCCAAACAAAAGGTCGTTTCGTCCACTAAAGCTCCCAGAATCCACTCTTTTAGCAAAGGGGTCTTTTCACCTTTTGGTTGATTTTCAAATTGCAATGGTAAAAATGAGTTATCCACTTCTATTTATAGACTTTTTTGGCCCTTTTTCCGCTTTTTTTCCCCCTTTCTCCTTTCTCTTGGCTTGGTGATCACTTGATTTCACTTCTGAGTTTTCTATTGTTCGTTCCAGTACTCTTTTTCTTTCAATTTGGCAATTTTTGGGATGGGTCACTTTTTTGGTATCCTTTTGTCAAAGTCATTTTTTTCAACTTTTTGCATATAAGTTAGGATTTCATTCCCACTTTCTTCATCTCGTTGTCTTTTTCGCTTTGATATAGGATCAAACCCACCGAAGTGAGACACAAAACCTTCATTGCTACTTTAGAAGTGTCAGAATTAGGTGGTAGAGCCTCCCCTCACATGGATTCCCTAGGTAGATCCTTGCTACATTTTTGGCGTCCATGATGTCAGTAATGAATATAGGTTTGGGATTCCTTGTTAGTCATGTCATGATTACAAGATGAAGCCTCGTTATTTTGTCCTCCATCATCCTAGGCCTTACCCTCGAGGCTCCCTAATGAGCACACTTTGTTGTCTTTCAAGCTCGCTTTGAAATTCAAAATCAACATCCAAAGAGTCTGTATTTATTTTTTTCGATCTCGTTTATATTAACTGAGAAAATTATCCCCCTAGAGTCTTCTTTAAGCCCTTTTCAGACTCTCTAAAAATGAAAATATTGTCGAGCGATCGTTTTTCCCTTCACACTCGCCAAACTCAAATTTGAAGGCACATATCTCTGGTGGTATTCTACCCCTTTTTCGGTCTGGATGGCTAATTTTACAAATAAAGGTATGCTCTAGGAACTTTAGTTCACTAGAAGAGTATTCTCAAGCATAATTTTAACCCTTTTTCGAACTTGAGGGTCTAAATATTTGAAAAAGGAACATTCTCCTTTTTTTTGGTTTATCACAATTTTTGGGCCTTGGAGATTACTTACGCAAAAGGAACCCCCCCGTAGTCCACAATTAATCACTTTTCAGAATTTCTAAAATTGAAAAGATCTACGAGTGACCTTGTTCCTTCACACTCATTAAATTGGTCCAGAAGAACATCTACTGGCATGAGTTTAACCCCTTTTCCATCCTGTACATTATAGCGGGAAAAAGTACGCCTTGGGAGATTCGTCTCGCTGGGAGAGTTCTCCTCAGTTACTTTTATACTTTTTTGGGCTAAGGAGACTAAACTCAGAAAAAGGCTACGATTCCATAGTTAATCTCTTTTAGACTCCTTAAAATTGAAAAGATTGTCAAGTGATCTTGTATTTTTCACACTTGTTAAAATGGTTTTGAATAGACGTCTTTTCGGTGCAAGTTTAACCCTTTTTTGAACCGGCTATACTAACTTCGAAAAAGGTACTCCCTGGAGTCTTCTTTTTGTGCTTTTTTAGACTCTCTAAACGTGAAAAAACTACCGATCTTACCTTCTTTGGGCTCGTAAAAATTTACATAGAAGGGGTATCACTGTGTCATGATTAATCACATTGCGGTTCTCATATTTGCGTCTTTGGCCTAATGTCGGCTCCATGTTTCTCTCAATTGAACCTTTGAAGCATTCCTTATACACAAGCCTTGAAGTACTTCTTGCCTATGTGACCTGACACCTTGACCCATGGAGGAATTTTCCTCGAGTGTCCTTATCCTGCACATGTCTCCTTTCTCTGAGAATTAGTATGTTCCATTCACTTGGAACTAGTATGCTTGCTTGCGACGCTCATTCCTCCTTTGTAACGTAGCATTATTTTATTCCTTTCCAAGATCTTTAAAAAATTGAAAAAGACAAAAAAATAAAATATCCAAAAAGAGGGGACGGGAAATATACATTCTTTTTTAGGCAACAAAGATAATCACCCTTGTACAAAGCACATCCTTTTGTTTGTCCGTCAAGAATTTGGATCTAATATGACCTTAGGAATTTTTTCTCGCTACATAGAGTTGTGTCCTCCTCTGTTTGGTTACTCTTCCAAACATATGAAGAGTTTGCGGTGCCTCCTACATCACAAACTTATGTCAATGTCATGCTTCCTAAGTCTGGTCATATTTTGTGCTTTTTTCCAAGGGAAGTTTTACCCAACCTTATTCGATCTTTCTGAAATTTGTCTCTTGACTTTCATGAGTCGGCCATCCTGAGAGTCTAGTCAAGTTCATATTCGAAATCGACAAAGTTCTCTGCTCAATCATAGAGATCCTCGTGTCTTTACCCGGCAGATTGTCGAATACCTCATGGTAGTGAGTCTTACACTCCCATTGTACTCCTACCTGATTTTTGAATATCTTGAAGTTTTTTCTCAAGCTATGAAGACTTCATCTCCAGCCGCAGGCCTCAGTAGCTTCTTAAAGATGCATACTATTCTTGTATATCTTCAACTGATTTTGAGATGTAAATCCATTGTGTATTTCTCACTGCTACATTATATATAGTTATATGACATGGATCTGCAGTGTATTTTATTGGTATCCATGATTCAGTTCATCCCGAGCATGGCTATGCCTGCCTTGGAGAGACAATTGTTGTTTTGTAGATGGCACCTCCCAAACTCTGGTCCCGAGTTCACTCGATTTTGTGCATTGGTGAATATGTTGTAATGTATGTCAGCCATTAGTTTCTCTTCTAACCTCATACATTAGGGGGCATCTGTTATAGCCCTAAAATTTCCTACTCATGCATACATTGCATTGGCCTTTTTACTTGCATAATTTTCCAAATCACTGCTGAGAAGCTCTACTTAAAAAACCAATTTTTAGAGCATGTACGCACCCTGAACCACTACATAACACATACATATGCTTGTTTCATGTTAGACATCCCACGTACATATTCTTGTTGCACAATACACAACCCACGTATACCTCCAAAAGTTGCAAAAATTAAAAAGTTGTAAGGAATTTGATGAATTCACGGGCTATTGGAGGTTTCCCAACAAATTCACTTGCTATAGCTCGTCCCCCAAATGAATAACCATCCTTTTGTCATATAAAAGGAGGTGGTGGGGCCTCATTTCACAACTAAGCATAAGAACGGTGAAACTATGCCCAATTTCACTTCCCTTCCTTGCCCAAGAATTTTCTACCTTTTGTGAGTTACTGCCTCAACACTCGATCTTCAACCCATTTTCTTCCATCCAATTCATTCCCTTTCCTTGAGGTGATAAGTAGATTGTGAGAAGAGGCTTATTGAAGGTTCACTTGGAGCATTGTAAAGAGGAACCCGGACTAGGTTCATGAAACGGTGGCCGACATGGATTGTAAGTTTTAGTCTTTGTTTGATGAATAAAAGAATCTATTTTCCCTATCCCAAATGATGATGTTTTGTGTATTTTATTTGATTTGTACATAGAATTTGATATCTAACCCTAATTTATGAATAGAAATAGCATGCTTGTATTCCTTGTTTTCCTAGTTTTGGATGCAGGTCAGTCGTGCGTGGAGACTTGCATTCTTTGGAACTACAGATCTTAATGAGATCATCACTAGACGTGGGATAAAAGGTACAATTAACGAGCTTCTCTAATGCTGCTTCCTGTTCATTTATTTTGGTATTTTAAGGGTAGAGTAGAAAACAGATGGACTTTTAGATGGTCATTCGCTCTGTCTATATCTTAAACCTTGTATAGTTATAGGGGGATTTTCCCTCTAGCAATTATGTAGAGAAATTCAATGTTTTTACGTATGAAAACACGAGGTAAAGAATCTTTTGTGATGTGCCCATTCCTCACCTTCCAAGTCCACAAGTCCCTCTCTAACCACCTGGTTAGAAAATGGATACAAAGGAGGTGATTCATAATGCTCAAGCTTGTTGGAAAATACATCACTGACAAGTTTAGGGCAGGGAACAAACAACTTAGGGTGAGGACCAGCCCAAGAAATAAAATCCTTTCCTATATCATATCACAAACAAGAAATCTAATTAGAGAAGAAGAATAACCAATATCACCCATTAAAAAATTTGAGATATTAACTAATGCATTAGTCAGTGTCCTACATCGACAGAGATATGTAATTACACCAAAACAATTTCTAGACTTATATTTCATAAGAAGAAGCTTACTGAATGCTTTGAAATTGTTCAACAACAAAAGGATAAGAAAGTACCATCGATTTTAGTCCAATAATGATAATGATGATAAACATGATGGAATACATCAAGTGACCATGTAGGCATGGGTGTGGACTCGAGTAGTGTTATTTGACCATAGTAATATGAAACATGATCAATGATCATGATACAATTCTATGATATGTTTTGTAATGAATTTATAAATTTAATTTTATTGGAATTTATTAGGACCTTAAGCTTCAAGATTCAATAAATTTTTTCTCCAATATAATCTATAAAACATGGTGACAGGGAGAATATGTAAGGATTGAAGACAAAAAAATCGATTACACCTAGAGTATCTAGGTGCATCTACACTATATGTAGACATGTCAAATATGTAAAATTAATAAATTTAGAAAGGAAAAATTAAAAAGTAGTTGACCATACTAAAAAGGACCATGATAATTATAAAAATATATAATAAAKTTAAAAAGCATACAACCATCTTAAGTATGGTCTATTTATTTTGATCCATCTAGGTGCTTATTAGATATRAGGTTAAGATGGATCTATATTAATAATAAACTAATGATGTACTACTTTTTATGTGAAATCAAGCTCCCTATGTATCTCCAAATCTCTCTATAAACTTTTTAATTTGTTTCTAATCACTTGAATAAGTTACAATAATCATATTTTATAGTTCAAAGGAGATATTAATCTCATAGGAATGTTGAATGTTTCCTTTAACAATATTTTGAACTACACAAAAATGATGGGATTGTGCAATATAGGTTCTATGCATGCTTTGATGGGTCAGATGAAAGTTGGTTCCAATGTTGACTTTGCTAAGGACATTTAAAAACCTAGAAAAAGGGATCACTAAGAAGATAAAAGGTTCTATGAGGTTATAGGATGCATCCAAGGCTTAAAAAAGGATCGATAAGGGATCACAATACAAAATTTAGGGAAATTAAATATTCTACAAAGCTTAATTACATCTTAGATCAAGTAGTTATTCCTCAAGGCATGGGAAAATAAAGGTGCATTATAATCCCATTACAAGGGAGATGTGTAATTTCCTTGCCTAACATAACACATGACATAAGTCCATCCAATATAATATTAAGAAAAAGGCCCAGTAGGTATGAGATGTGTAATATTTGTGGTTATAAATCAAAATATTTAAAAATATATATAAGTTGTAATTCAAAAAATTAAGAAAAGAATACCAAGCATATATGTGTGTACACCAACATAGATCAATATTAACTCCTAATTTTTATGCACTTGAAAGATTTGCATCTCAAAAAATTTAATCCCTCTCTATACTTAATAAATTCGAAGAAGTTGAATCTACATTGGTATAAGATCAAGTATCAATTATGTGACAAAGTCTAATAAATGGAGCAATGAGAAATAAAATATGGTTGTAATATTTTATCATACATTTGATGACTTTTGTAATACCCCTCAAATAAAATAAAGCAGCATGATAAATAATTTCCTTAAGTGGAAAATTTGAATATAGAGTTAGTGGGTAAATTTGACTGTTAATTATTTAATTATTGTGCAAGACAGTGACTTTCCAAGTGTCCTTAGTTACTAGACAGATGTAAGAGAAAATATTTTTTATTAATTAAATGAAGGGAACAAAAGGAACAACCAATTTAAAAAGAGATGATTATGAATCCATGAGTGGGGAACGAGTTGAATTTGACCCTGGGTAGGAAAGAAAAAGTGTTAGAAGTCAATTCTAGTGATTGACATGCCCTGAAAATCATGGATTTCCCAAAGCTGTGAAAATTCCCAACGAGGGAAAAGAGCTGGGGAAAAATAAGACACTAGTACATTTGGGTCATTTTCCGACAGCATGTTCATAGCAATTTCCACTTTATATTTTCGGTAGAACGATGGACATCGGACCCCCTCAAACTTTGTTTCACATGATGTCGTTATACCGACGACACAGATATTGTCTCTTGTGCGACGTTTCTAGCGAACACGTGTCATATCTACTTTCACTTTCCAAGCCCACTATGGACGTCGCAAACATGATGCCAGAATGTCTCACCTATGATGCGACAGGGGATGTCGTAAGATCGACGAGGGGCCTATATCTCCAACATTTACATCGTTGCAAAATAGACATCCATTGAGTCGGACATGCAACATCACGATATCCACAGTGGATGTCGGAAGACCGATGGGGGTTCTATATCTCCGATGTTTATGCTATATCTGTGAAGGGATGGATGTTGCATGGTACTTCAAAAGAGGAATAACGTACTACCGACGAGGGGTCTATATCTATGACGTTTACACTATATCAGCGATGGGAGGGATGTTGGAAGACCGACGACCTATTGGTATTTAAAAAACAAACAAAAAAGAGGATAAGAGGATAAGAATAATATTGGTGTCATGGACTTTGATGCAGGATCATCACCAAGAAAGCGTGTGTGGAGGATAGTTGGGCACACTAGCATGTATTTTGAAATATATTGAATTCCAAAGTTGGCGTAATTAATGTAATATCTGGGGAAGATTTTGATTTATGAACATCTTTAATGATTAGAGGCTTAGTCATCGCATAAGGTCGATGGGGGAATGTATTTTGTTTTAATGTCAAATATCGCAATACAAATCTGGAGCTTTCTCTCTTATCTGTCTGACTTGAATATTTATTGTAATAAATGTTAAGTAGTTGAAAGATTTTATTTTCGATAGGATAGAATAGAGTAGTTGGAGGGAAAGGCTTGAAGATTACCGCTTGTATAAATATTTATAACGTTTTCGAGAAGAGGCTACTAATGGAGGATAGTCAATAGGCTATCAAATCTATTGTGTAGATTGCCATTGTAGTTGTTGGCTCTCTAGCCGTGAGGAACTATTGAATCTATTGTATATTTTGTAGAGTGTTGGAAGAGCAATGTATGAATCCATGTATATGACTGTTGAATGAATATAACAAAGGAGTATTGACTCAAATGTATGTTGTTGTTGTGTCTATTGATATGAATGAATGGTAGACTTTCAACTTATTTGAAATTCTATGTTATTTATGGTTCTTGTGGTTTATGAATGCATTTACATGGTTGAATGTACGAGTCACTATGAGGATTGAATAATTTTCAATTGTTTCTCTTTTTTCAGAGAGTGAAAGGTGTGCATAGTTTACGCAAGGTGTGCGTGACCGAGTCTGTCTCGACTCGAAGTTCAAAAGAGGTAGTGAAACTTATGTATGCAAGGAGTGCATATGCATCTGCAAGGAGTGTGTGACAGAGTCTCGGAATCGTAATCTTAGGAGGAGTAGCATTACTTTAGTCATGGAGAAGTAGTAAGAGAACAGTTGCAAAGTGTGTGAAAATCATTCACAAAGAAGTTGAGTGTGGAAGAGAATCTGTTGCAAGGCATGTACAGGTCGAGATTTAGACTAAGTGTCGAAGAAAGCATTCTGAGGGACAAAGAAGGTCGAGGAAGACAAGCTCAAGAGGGAGAGTGATGAGAAATGTTCAAGGGGTAGAATCCTTAAGGTTTCACAAAATCCACGAATGAGATCCATCTCGAAGGGAGGCAGATTGTTCCAGACCGTCATATCTAGGAGAAATACGTGGAGGTTAGTCGTAAGGTGTTTCGACACTTCATGATTCAGGAAGTCTAGAGGTATTGTAAGAGGAGAGTCATGAACTCACAAAGTCGTGAAGAATATTAATCATTGGCTGTGGAGAAGACACATGGCAGTGTATTAGGAAGTCCAGAAGTCGTAAGTCCAAAGGTTTGTGCGCAAGGTGAACAAGATTTTCGCAGAGTTGTGAAACATGAAGCATTGTTGGGTCGTCAAAATCAAAGAATACATGAGGCGTGAGGTCCGGAGTTCGGAAGAAAAAACTTTGGAATGTGTCTTAGCTAGAGATCGAGATATCCCTGAAGCTCGAAATCACAAAGGGAATGACCCACGGTCATAGCCCGTGGCTCAAGTGGGAGAAAAGGTACCTACGTAAAGTGTTTTTGGGTACCTACAGGGACCCGAAGAGTTGATTTGACTCAATATATTGAACGATCCAAGACTGGGAGGTCGAGCAGGCCTTAGGGGAGAAGGGGGTTTGCGGTAGAGTGCTATCAGAGTTATCACATGATTGATTTCTATAGAAAAAGGAGATAGAGGAGTAGACTGATATCATCGAATGGTATCAGAATCATCAACAAAATGCCACCTAGAAGATGTGTTGTTGGCACAGGGGAAAACCCAAGGTTCAACTCTAACAGTGCACCAACAAATCCTAAATACTGGCCCATACGACAACACCTGTGAAGTAGATGAAGTGTCACCCGAAGTAGAAATAGGGGGGTTGCAGGACACAGGTGTCTACAACCAGAGGAAATACAAGATGATTCCAAAACAACAATGCAAAATAACCTAGATATTCTTAACAATATTATGCTTAAATTGCGGAATTATTAATATATTTTTATCTTCAACAAGAAAATTAACAGTGCAATAATAGTATAAAAGATAGAAAATAACAAAGTATCAATCACATAGACCAACAATATTTTACGTGGTTCACCCTCTCCCTAGGGCTATGCCCACGAAACTATGTTTATTGATAGAATATATGGAAACATATAGTTCTATCTGTGCACTCAGATGAAGATCCTTCTCTCTCTCCTATTTATCTCCTAACCCTGTGCACTCAGTTGTGGAGTCGATATTCACACCCATCTAAAGACCCAAAATACACGGATACCCTAAAACATAACAGTTCTACATCTCAACATCATTATCACTTCCTTCTCTAAAATATTCTTGACCTCTATTTATACATTCCATGACTCTTAGAAAAAACTAGACTGAAGCCCAGGTGTCCAAAACCCTAAATCCATATTTTCAAAATCCTAGATCCACATAACCTTCATTTTAAGGACGTTGTCGACCTATTCCTCCTTTTCCGTGAGGTGTTGCAAAGCACCCATTAATGTCTTCTTCCATTTGCTAACTTGTCCACAGTCTATCTTCTTTGTTTCTTTGTCTTCCTTGATCTTTTCTTTCAACGAATGGCTTTCCTTTACTTCGTTCCTTCTTTTATGCTTCTTTAACCACTTTGATCCTTCCTCAATTTGTGTGCCTTCCACGCACTTGATAATTTGTCTTTCTCCTTCCTTAATCTTATCTTTCTTCCTTAATACATGACCAAGGGCCAACAATCCCCCAACGCTCACATGTGACTCGTCCCGAGTCACTGTAGGGTTGATCCCTTTGTATTACTTCGACTACAAACTGCACGAAGTAGCCTGTGATTTCTGCTCTATCCTTCCCTATCGTGTGTAGACTGTCTTTTCTGTGTCTGGTACCCAATTTCAACTGCACCTGGTACCTAGACCCTTCTTCCTTTTCTTTTATTGAGAGCTACAAGGCAGCTGGTTGTCACAATATAGCTTCAACTGACTTCCATTTACTAAACCATCCTTCCATTCTCCATTAAGAGTCTTCAACTTCCCAACTCCTCCTTTTGTAACATAGACAACCTCGAATGGCCCAAGCCAATGTGTTCTGAACTTTCCTGGATGATTTATGAACTTGTTGTGATATAAAAGTACCAAATCTCCTTGTTTAAATGCTTTCTTCTTGATATGTCTATCATGGTAAGCCTTTTCTTGTTCTTTCTGTACCTGATGATGAAATCCTGTAATGAACTTGTCTTCCTCTAGTTCTATCAACTACGTGAGATTGTCTTGAACAACGCTAGTGTCATCCATACCTGTAAATGCTGAAATTATTAAACTAGGAACCAAATATTCCATAGGTACCACTGCTTCCTGGACATAAACTAACTTAAAGGGCGTCTGCGTTGTCAACTTTTTGCAAGTAGTTCAATAAGCCCATAACATTGCTGGAATTCTCAAATCCCGATCATCTCTATTAACACTACAAATATTAGTTAGCGTTGTCTCCAAAATCTTATTGAAATCTTTGACTATACCATTCATTTGTGGGTGATATGTTGTGCTTTTCTGATGGTGAACTTTGAACTCCTGATTCAAGGCTTCCATATTTTTTCTAATGAAGTGTGTGCCTTGATCACTCATAAGGATCTTCGTGCATCCAAATCTGGTTATGATATCATCAAAGATGAACCGCACAACTGTAGTTGCACTACAATATTTAACTGCTCTTGCTTTTGTCCATCTAGTCAAATACTATGTAGTAGTGATGATATATCGAGCTCCTATGCACTTCTCTGGTGGGTTGATAGGTCCTACAAAGTCAATAGACCATTTCAGAAATGCATGTACAGTTAATTGAGGTGCTAAATGCAGCTCATCCTTTCTAGAAGGCTTCCCTATTCTTTTACATACATCACAGTCTCTGTAGTATTCCTTAGCATCCTTATGTAAAGTAGGCCACCATAGGCCAACTCTAAGAACCTTCTACGATGTTGCTTTCTCTTCATAATTTCCTCTTGCGATGCCTTCATGTGCTTCTGCAAGGATCAATGGTCTTTCTGACTCCATAACACATCTTCTTAAGATCTCATCTGGTGCCATCTTCGCGAGGTGCCATTCCTGTGGATAGGAACTAGACTATCTCGGGGAAGTGATCATCAACTTTCTTGATGGACAATAATTTTGCATCTGGTAGTGTGCCATCAAAACTGGTAGGTTCCTCTCCATGTTCTAACTTGGATAAGTGTTCATGTCCCTTATCCATTCTTCCTAGCTTGACCACAATCTCAAAGTCATAATCCTAGAATAATAATAACCATCTGCATATTCTTCCCCCCAACACTAGCTTGTTGACTAAGTAATTCAATGCAGAATGATCAGTAAACATCTTGAAATGTCCTCCCAACAAGTAGCGTCTAAACTTTTGCAACACATATACCATAGCTAAGGCTTCTCTTTCAGTGGTAGAATAATTCATTTCAAATGTAGAAATCTTCCTCGAAGTCTATAGGGTGGTCAATATCTCCTGCACCTGGTTGTGCTAAAACCGCTCCTAATGCAATGGATGAAGCATCAACATGAACATGGAATTCCTTACTCCAATATGGAAAAACCAAAATAGGAGTAGTGACCATTTTCTTCTTTAATGTGTTGAAGCTCTGTTGGCCTTCCTTTGTCTATTGAAACTTACTATCCTTATTAAATAGTTTTTCCATAGGTGTTGTTATCTGTGTGTAAGCCTTAATAAACTTTCTGTAATATCCAATGTGTCCCAATGCAGTGCGCAGCTGTCTAACCGAAGTATGAGGAGGTAGATCAACAATTATAGCAATCTTGGAAGGATCTACCAACAACCACTGCTTACACACAATGTGTCCTAACAACACTCCAAAAGGCGAAAAGAAAATATAGTTCTTCAAGTTCAGGGTAATATGACATTGCCTGCACTTATCCAACATTAATCTCAAACATTCAATATGATCTTTTAGTAGACTAAAAATGGTCTAGTCATCAAAGTATGCCTCCAAAAACTTATGTAAAAATTCCTTAAATGCTTGGACCACCACCCTGGAAAATATGGTTGGTGCATTCTTCAAACCAAAAGGCATCACGGTGTGCTAAAAAGAGACCCATTTTGTTGCAAATGTATTCTTATGTCTATCCTCCTTAGCAATTATGATCTGGTGATAGCCTGAAATTCCATCTGTGAATGAATAAACTTCACGTCCTCCTACATTATCTAAAACTTCATCAGTAAAAGGTGTAGGAAATGGATCATGTAAACATGCATCATTTAACTTCCTTATATCTACAAAGATTATGATTTCTCTTGTCTTCTTATCTTGGACCACCATAGGGCTGATCCATTCAAATTCTTCGACTCGTTATATAATTATTACTTCCAACATTCTATATAATTCAATCTTAACTTTCTTCTTGTACTTGGGATTCAGTCTATAAGGCCTTTTCTTGATGGGCCTTTCATCTGCTTTCAAAGGAATCTTCATTTCTCCCATGGGCCCTTTAGTTCCCTTTATGTCTGTGAACTTGGTTGGAAACAAGTCATGATACTCATGCAATAGTTCTGTAATCTTACCAATAGTAGAATCATCCCAATAGTCTCCAATATTTGCCAACTTAGGTGCTTTCTCTGTTCCAATATTAACTTTCTTAATTTTAATAGGTTGCCCAACAAAAGGTAATTCAATCCATGACCCTTCTATATCTCTTTTTCCTTCAGTTTCTGAAATTTTTACATTGCTAAGTTCATCATCCTCATC